>JAWRVZ010000986.1:0-48367 GCA_037043235.1 Rhodeus uyekii
TGCTTAACACGCAAGAGGTCCCCAGTTCGACACTGGGCAGAAACATTGGATTTTCTTTGCAATCGTTTCTTAAGTTGATTTCTGTTGAGAAGATCAATACACTTTCAGGCCAATCTACGGTCTGAACTCTACTATCAGCTCAAATGTACAAATTACAGTGAGGATACAAGTAGAGTTAATGAATAATGTTCCCTTGCTTTACACGCAAAATGTCCTTGGTCCAATTCCAAGCAGAAACAACATTCAGCTCTCGACGGAATATTTCAACTTTTAGCAACACTGAAAGGCTCCATCTCTTTCTTCGTTTCCAGGCTTTTAACAAGCATGGACTTGAAGATTTCTGTCCAACAGCTGAGAAATGTTTCTGTAGTGTAGCGGTTATCACGCTTGCTTAACACGCAAGAGGTCCCCAGTTCGACACTGGGCAGAAACATTGGGTTTTCTTTGCAATCGTTTCTTAAGTTGATTTCTGTTGAGAAGTCAATACACTTTCAGGCCAATCTACGGTCTGAACTCTACTATCAGCTCAAATGTACAAATTACAGTGAGGATACAAGTAGAGTTAATGAATAATGTTCCCTTGCTTTACACGCAAAATGTCCTTGGTCCAATTCCAAGCAGAAACAACATTCAGCTCTCGACGGAATATTTCAACTTTTAGCAACACTGAAAGGCTCCATCTCTTTCTTCGTTTCCAGGCTTTTAACAAGCATGGACTTGAAGATTTCTGTCCAACAGCTGAGAAATGTTTCTGTAGTGTAGCGGTTATCACGCTTGCTTAACACGCAAGAGGTCCCCAGTTCGACACTGGGCAGAAACATTGGATTTTCTTTGCAATCGTTTCTTAAGTTGATTTCTGTTGAGAAGATCAATACACTTTCAGGCCAATCTACGGTCTGAACTCTACTATCAGCTCAAATGTACAAATTACAGTGAGGATACAAGTAGATTTAATGAATAATGTTCCCTTGCTTTACACGCAAAATGTCCTTGGTCCAATTACAAGCAGAAACAACATTCAGCTCTCGATGGAATATTTCAACTTTTAGCAACGCTGGCAGGCTCCATCTCTTTCTTCGTTTCCAGGCTTTTAACAAGCATGGACTTGAAGATTTCTGTCCAACAGCCGAGAAATGTTTCTGTAGTGTAGCGGTTATCACGTTTGCTTAACACGCAAGAGGTCCCCAGTTCGACACTGGGC
The DNA here is from genome assembly GCA_037043235.1 of Rhodeus uyekii. Taxonomy (NCBI): domain Eukaryota; kingdom Metazoa; phylum Chordata; class Actinopteri; order Cypriniformes; family Acheilognathidae; genus Rhodeus; species Rhodeus uyekii. The sequence goes on from JAWRVZ010000986.1 coordinate 1,202, forward strand.
AGAAACATTGGATTTTCTTTGCAATCGTTTCTTAAGTTGATTTCTGTGGCGAAGATCAATACACTTTCAGGCCAATCTACGGTCTGAACTCTTCTAACAGCTCAAACGTACAAATTACAGTGACGATACAAGTAGAGTTAATGAATAATGTTCCCTTGCCGCTAAAAAGAGCAGCCAGTTTTCTGTTTTTCAAACGAGGAGCATTCTATCGCTTCAGTTACTTTTCAACAAGCATGGATCAGAGAAGATCATATTGTAATTAATCTCAGGTTTCCTTCATGTAGCGCATGCAAAGTTTCCCCTGAGCAACGAAAGTAAAGCATTTAAAACTCAGCAGGATGAAGTGCTGGTGTTTTTACTGCACAGGCTGAGTCTCCAGTAAGCGGATAACAATGCTACAAAGGCCTCACGGGTGAACTAGGTGAAGGCCTTCACACTAAGGGACTGTAGGCAGATGGGCGTGTCGAATTAGCTCTGTCCAGATGTTAGCAGAATTGACAAAAGACTGTTAGTCTGTTTGCAGAGAATATTATGGAAAGAACCTGTCTTTGAAAAACCACAAAAGACACTGTAGATAAGTTTCTGTAGTGTAGTGGTCATCACGTTTGCTTTACACGCAAAATGTCCTTGCTCCAATTCCAAGCAGAAACAACGTTCAGCTCTCGACGGTATATTTCAACTTTTAGCGAGAAATGTTTCTGGACGCTGGCAGGCTCCATCTCTTTCTTCGTTTCCAGGCTTTTAACAAGCATGGACTTGAAGATTTCTGTCCAACAGCCGAGAAATGTTTCTGTAGTTTAGCGGTTATCACGTTTGCTTAACACGCAAGAGGTCCCCAGTTCGACACTGGGCAGAAACATTGGGTTTTCTTTGCAATCGTTTCTTAAGTTGATTTCTGTGTAGAAGATCAATACACTTTCAGGCCAATCTACGGTCTCAACTCTACTATCAGCTCAAATGTACAAATTACAGTGAGGATACAAGTAGAGTTAATGAATAATGTTCCCTTGCTTTACACGCAAAATGTCCTTGGTCCAATTCCAAGCAGAAACAACATTCAGCTCTCGACGGAATATTTCAACTTTTAGCAACACTGAAAGGCTCCATCTCTTTCTTCGTTTCCAGGCTTTTAACAAGCATGGAGTTGAAGATTTCTGTCCAACAGCTGAGAAATGTTTCTGTAGTGAAGCGGTTATCACGCTTGCTTAACACGCAAGAGGTCCCCAGTTCGACACTGGGCAGAAACATTGGATTTTCTTTGCAATCGTTTCTTAAGTTGATTTCTGTTGAGAAGATCAATACACTTTCAGGCCAATCTACGGTCTGAACTCTACTATCAGCTCAAATGTACAAATTACAGTGAGGATACAAGTAGATTTAATGAATAATGTTCCCTTGCTTTACACGCAAAATGTCCTTGGTCCAATTCCAAGCAGAAATAACATTCAGCTCTCGATGGAATATTTCAACTTTTAGCAACGCTGGCAGGCTCCATCTCTTTCTTCGTTTCCAGGCTTTTAACAAGCATGGACTTGAAGATTTCTGTCCAACAGCTGAGAAATGTTTCTGTAGTGTAGCGGTTATCACGCTTGCTTAACACGCAAGAGGTCCCCAGTTCGACACTGGGCAGAAACATTGGATTTTCTTTGCAATCGTTTCTTAAGTTGATTTCTGTGTAGAAGATCAATACACTTTCAGGCCAATCTACGGTCTCAACTCTACTATCAGCTCAAATGTACAAATTACAGTGAGGATACAAGTAGAGTTAATGAATAATGTTCCCTTGCTTTACACGCAAAATGTCCTTGGTCCAATTCCAAGCAGAAACAACATTCAGCTCTCGACGGAATATTTCAACTTTTAGCAACACTGAAAGGCTCCATCTCTTTCTTCGTTTCCAGGCTTTTAACAAGCATGGACTTGAAGATTTCTGTCCAACAGCCGAGAAATGTTTCTGTAGTGTAGCGGTTATCACGTTTGCTTAACACGCAAGAGTTCCCCAGTTCGACACTGGGCAGAAACATTGGATTTTCTTTGCAATCGTTTCTTAAGTTGATTTCTGTGTAGAAGATCAATACACTTTCAGGCCAATCTACGGTCTCAACTCTACTATCAGCTCAAATGTACAAATTACAGTGAGGATACAAGTAGAGTTAATGAATAATGTTCCCTTGCTTTACACGCAAAATGTCCTTGGTCCAATTCCAAGCAGAAACAACATTCAGCTCTCGACGGAATATTTCAACTTTTAGCAACACTGAAAGGCTCCATCTCTTTCTTCGTTTCCAGGCTTTTAACAAGCATGGACTTGAAGATTTCTGTCCAACAGCTGAGAAATGTTTCTGTAGTGTAGCGGTTATCACGCTTGCTTAACACGCAAGAGGTCCCCAGTTCGACACTGGGCAGAAACATTGGATTTTCTTTGCAATCGTTTCTTAAGTTGATTTCTGTTGAGAAGATCAATACACTTTCAGGCCAATCTACGGTCTGAACTCTACTATCAGCTCAAATGTACAAATTACAGTGAGGATACAAGTAGATTTAATGAATAATGTTCCCTTGCTTTACACGCAAAATGTCCTTGGTCCAATTCCAAGCAGAAACAACATTCAGCTCTCGATGGAATATTTCAACTTTTAGCAACGCTGGCAGGCTCCATCTCTTTCTTCGTTTCCAGGCTTTTAACAAGCATGGACTTGAAGATTTCTGTCCAACAGCTGAGAAATGTTTCTGTAGTGTAGCGGTTATCACGTTTGCTTAACACGCAAGAGGTCCCCAGTTCGACACTGGGCAGAAACATTGGATTTTCTTTGCAATCGTTTCTTAAGTTGATTTCTGTTGAGAAGATCAATACACTTTCAGGCCAATCTACGGTCTGAACTCTACTATCAGCTCAAATGTACAAATTACAGTGAGGATACAAGTAGATTTAATGAATAATGTTCCCTTGCTTTACACGCAAAATGTCCTTGGTCCAATTCCAAGCAGAAACAACATTCAGCTCTCGATGGAATATTTCAACTTTTAGCAACGCTGGCAGGCTCCATCTCTTTCTTCGTTTCCAGGCTTTTAACAAGCATGGACTTAAAGATTTCTGTCCAACAGCCGAGAAATGTTTCTAGTGTAGCGGTTATCACGTTTGCTTAACACGCAAGAGGTCCCCAGCCGAGAAATGTTTCTGTAGTGTAGCGGTTATCACGTTTGCTTAACACGCAAGAGGTCCCCAGTTCGACACTGGGTAGAAACATTGGATTTTCTTTGCAATCGTTTCTTAAGTTGATTTCTGTGGCGAAGATCAATACACTTTCAGGCCAATCTACGGTCTGAACTCTTCTAACAGCTCAAACGTACAAATTACAGTGACGATACAAGTAGAGTTAATGAATAATGTTCCCTTGCCGCTAAAAAGAGCAGCCAGTTTTCTGTTTTTCAAACGAGGAGCATTCTATCGCTTCAGTTACTTTTCAACAAGCATGGATCAGAGAAGATCATATTGTAATTAATCTCAGGTTTCCTTCATGTAGCGCATGCAAAGTTTCCCCTGAGCAACGAATGTAAAGCATTTAAAACTCAGCAGGATGAAGTGCTGGTGTTTTTACTGCACAGGCTGAGTCTCCAGTAAGCGGATAACAATGCTACAAAGGCCTCACGGGTGAACTAGGTGAAGGCCTTCACACTAAGGGACTAGGCAGTGTTAGTCTGTTTGCAGAGAATATTATGGAAAGAACCTGAGATGGGCGTGTCGAATTAGCTCTGTCCAGATGTTAGCAGAATTGACAAAAGACTGTTAGTCTGTTTGCAGAGAAAATTATGGAAAGAACCTGTCTTTGAAAAACCACAAAAGACACTGTAGATAAGTTTCTGTAGTGTAGTGGTCATCACGTTTGCTTTACATGCAAAATGTCCTTGCTCCAATTCCAAGCAGAAACAACGTTCAGCTCTCGATGGTATATTTCAACTTTTAGCGACGCTGGCAGGCTCCATCTCTTTCTTCGTTTCCAGGCTTTTAACAAGCATGGACTTGAAGATTTCTGTCCAACAGCCGAGAAATGTTTCTGTAGTTTAGCGGTTATCACGTTTGCTTAACACGCAAGAGGTCCCCAGTTCGACACTGGGCAGAAACATTGGGTTTTCTTTGCAATCGTTTCTTAAGTTGATTTCTGTGTAGAAGATCAATACACTTTCAGGCCAATCTACGGTCTCAACTCTACTATCAGCTCAAATGTACAAATTACAGTGCTCCATCTCTTTCTTCGTTTCCAGGCTTTTAACAAGCAGGATACAAGTAGAGTTAATGAATAATGTTCCCTTGCTTTACACGCAAAATGTCCTTGGTCCAATTCCAAGCAGAAACAACATTCAGCTCTCGACGGAATATTTCAACTTTTAGCAACACTGAAAGGCTCCATCTCTTTCTTCGTTTCCAGGCTTTTAACAAGCATGGAGTTGAAGATTTCTGTCCAACAGCTGAGAAATGTTTCTGTAGTGAAGCGGTTATCACGCTTGCTTAACACGCAAGAGGTCCCCAGTTCGACACTGGGCAGAAACATTGGTTTTCTTTGCAATCGTTTCTTAAGTTGATTTCTGTTGAGAAGATCAATACACTTTCAGGCCAATCTACGGTCTGAACTCTACTATCAGCTCAAATGTACAAATTACAGTGAGGATACAAGTAGATTTAATGAATAATGTTCCCTTGCTTTACACGCAAAATGTCCTTGGTCCAATTCCAAGCAGAAATCAACATTCAGCTCTCGATGGAATATTTCAACTTTTAGCAACGCTGGCAGGCTCCATCTCTTTCTTCGTTTCCAGGCTTTTAACAAGCATGGACTTGAAGATTTCTGTCCAACAGCTGAGAAATGTTTCTGTAGTGTAGCGGTTATCACGCTTGCTTAACACGCAAGAGGTCCCCAGTTCGACACTGGGCAGAAACATTGGATTTTCTTTGCAATCGTTTCTTAAGTTGATTTCTGTGTAGAAGATCAATACACTTTCAGGCCAATCTACGGTCTCAACTCTACTATCAGCTCAAATGTACAAATTACAGTGAGGATACAAGTAGAGTTAATGAATAATGTTCCCTTGCTTTACACGCAAAATGTCCTTGGTCCAATTCCAAGCAGAAACAACATTCAGCTCTCGACGGAATATTTCAACTTTTAGCAACACTGAAAGGCTCCATCTCTTTCTTCGTTTCCAGGCTTTTAACAAGCATGGACTTGAAGATTTCTGTCCAACAGCTGAGAAATGTTTCTGTAGTGTAGCGGTTACACGCTTGCTTAACACGCAAGAGGTCCCCAGTGCGACACTGGGCAGAAACATTGGATTTTCTTTGCAATCGTTTCTTAAGTTGATTTCTGTTGAGAAGATCAATACACTTTCAGGCCAATCTACGGTCTGAACTCTACTATCAGCTCAAATGTACAAATTACAGTGAGGATACAAGTAGATTTAATGAATAATGTTCCCTTGCTTTACACGCAAAATGTCCTTGGTCCAATTCCAAGCAGAAACAACATTCAGCTCTCGATGGAATATTTCAACTTTTAGCAACGCTGGCAGGCTCCATCTCTTTCTTCGTTTCCAGGCTTTTAACAAGCATGGACTTGAAGATTTCTGTCCAACAGCCGAGAAATGTTTCTGTAGTGTAGCGGTTATCACGTTTGCTTAACACGCAAGAGGTCCCCAGTTCGACACTGGGCAGAAACATTGGGTTTTCTTTGCAATCGTTTCTTAAGTTGATTTCTGTTGAGAAGATCAATACACTTTCAGGCCAATCTACGGTCTGAACTCTTCTAACAGCTCAAACGTACGTTTCGATTATGAATAAGTTCCCTTTAAAAAGAGCAGCCGATGATTTCTGTGGCGAAGATCAATACACTTTCAGGCCAATCTACGGTCTGAACTCTTCTAACAGCTCAAACGTACAAATTACAGTGACGATACAAGTAGAGTTAATGAATAATGTTCCCTTGCCGCTAAAAAGAGCAGCCAGTTTTCTGTTTTTCAAACGAGGAGCATTCTATCGCTTCAGTTACTTTTCAACAAGCATGGATCAGAGAAGATCATATTGTAATTAATCTCAGGTTTCCTTCATGTAGCGCATGCAAAGTTTCCCCTGAGCAACGAAAGTAAAGCATTTAAAACTCAGCAGGATGAAGTGCTGGTGTTTTTACTGCACAGGCTGAGTCTCCAGTAAGCGGATAACAATGCTACAAAGGCCTCACGGGTGAACTAGGTGAAGGCCTTCACACTAAGGGACTGTAGGCAGATGGGCGTGTCGAATTAGCTCTGTCCAGATGTTAGCAGAATTGACAAAAGACTGTTAGTCTGTTTGCAGAGAATATTATGGAAAGAACCTGTCTTTGAAAAACCACAAAAGACACTGTAGTTAAGTTTCTGTAGTGTAGTGGTCATCACGTTTGCTTTACATGCAAAATGTCCTTGGTCCAATTCCAAGCAGAAACAACGTTCAGCTCTCGACGGTATATTTCAACTTTTAGCGACGCTGACAGGCTCCATCTCTTTCTTCGTTTCCAGGCTTTTAACAAGCATGGACTTGAAGATTTCGGTCCAACAGCCGAGAAATGTTTCTGTAGTGTAGCGGTTATCACGTTTGCTTAACACGCAAGAGGTCCCCAGTTCGACGCTGGGCAGAAACATTGGGTTTTCTTTGCAATCGTTTCTTAAGTTGATTTGTGTTGAGAAGATCAATACACAAGTAGAGTTAATGAATAATGTTCCTTGCTTTACACGCAAAATGTCCTCCATTTCAGGCCAATCTACGGTCTCAACTCTACTATCAGCTCAAATGTACAAATTACAGTGAGGATACAAGTAGAGTTAATGAATAATGTTCCCTTGCTTTACACGCAAAATGTCCTTGGTCCAATTCCAAGCAGAAACAACATTCAGCTCTCGACGGAATATTTCAACTTTTAGCGACGCTGGCAGGCTCCATCTCTTTCTTCGTTTCCAGGCTTTTAACAAGCATGGACTTGAAGATTTCTGTCCAACAGCTGAGAAATGTTTCTGTAGTGTAGCGGTTATCACGATTGCTTAACACGCAAGAGGTCCCCAGTTCGACACTGGGCAGAAACATTGGGTTTTCTTTGCAATCGTTTCTTAAGTTGATTTGTGTTGAGAAGATCAATACACTTTCAGGCCAATCTACGGTCTCAACTCTACTATCAGCTCAAATGTACAAATTACAGTGAGGATACAAGTAGAGTTAATGAATAATGTTCCCTTGCTTTACACGCAAAATGTCCTTGGTCCAATTCCAAGCAGAAACAACATTCAGCTCTCGATGGAATATTTCAACTTTTAGCAACGCTGGCAGGCTCCATCTCTTTCTTCGTTTCCAGGCTTTTAACAAGCATGGACTTGAAGATTTCTGTCCAACAGCTGAGAAATGTTTCTGTAGTGTAGCGGTTATCACGTTTGCTTAACACGCAAGAGGTCCCCAGTTCGACACTGGGCAGAAACATTGGGTTTTCTTTGCAATCGTTTCTTAAGTTGATTTCTGTTGAGAAGATCAATACACTTTCAGGCCAATCTACGGTCTGAACTCTACTATCAGCTCAAATGTACAAATTACAGTGAGGATACAAGTAGAGTTAATGAATAATGTTCCCTTGCTTTACACGCAAAATGTCCTTGGTTTAATTCCAAGCAGAAACAACATTCAGCTCTCCACGGAATATTTAAACTTTTAGCGACGCTGACAGGCTCCATCTCTTTCTTCGTTTCCAGGCTTTTAACAAGCATGGACTTGAAGATTTCTGTCCATCTCTTTCTTCGTTTCCGAACAGCTTTAACGAAAAATGCATGGACTTGAAGATTTCTGTCCAACAGCTGAAAAATGTTCTGTAGTGTAGCGGTTATCACGTTTGCTTAACACGCAAGAGGTCCCCAGTTCGACACTGGGCCGAAACATTGGGTTTTCTTTGCAATCGTTTCTTAAGTTGATTTCTGTTGAGAAGATCAATACACTTTCAGGCCAATCTACGGTCTGAACTCTTCTAACAGCTCAAACGTACAAATTACAGTGACGATACAAGTAGAGTTAATGAATAATGTTCCCTTGCCGCTAAAAAGAGCAGCCAGTTTTCTGTTTTTCAAACGAGGAGCATTCTATCGCTTCAGTTACTTTTCAACAAGCATGGATCAGAGAAGATCATATTGTAATTAATCTCAGGTTTCCTTCATGTAGCGCATGCAAAGTTTCCCCTGAGCAACGAAAGTAAAGCATTTAAAACTCAGCAGGATTAAGTGCTGGTGTTTTTACTGCACAGGCTGAGTCTCCAGTAAGCGGATAACAATGCTACAAAGGCCTCACGGGTGAACTAGGTGAAGGCCTTCACACTAAGGGACTGTAGGCAGATGGGCGTGTCAGTAAGCGGATAACTTACAAAGGCCTCACGGGTGAACTAGGTGAAGGCCTTCACACTTAGGCAGATGGGCGTGTCGAAGCAGAATTGACAAAAGACTGTTAGTCTGTTTGCAGAGAATATTATGGAAAGAACCTGTCTTTGAAAAACCACAAAAGACACTGTAGTTAAGTTTCTGTAGTGTAGTGGTCATCACGTTTGCTTTACATGCAAAATGTCCTTGGTCCAATTCCAAGCAGAAACAACGTTCAGCTCTCGACGGTATATTTCAACTTTTAGCGACGCTGGCAGGCTCCATCTCTTTCTTCGTTTCCAGGCTTTTAACAAGCATGGACTTGAAGATTTCTGTCCAACAGCCGAGAAATGTTTCTGTAGTTTAGCGGTTATCACGTTTGCTTAACACGCAAGAGGTCCCCAGTTCGACACTGGGCAGAAACATTGGGTTTTCTTTGCAATCGTTTCTTAAGTTGATTTCTGTTGAGAAGATCAATACACTTTCAGGCCAATCTACGGTCTCAACTCTACTATCAGCTCAAATGTACAAATTACAGTGAGGATACAAGTAGAGTTAATGAATAATGTTCCCTTGCTTTTCACGCAAAATGTCCTTGGTCTAATTCCAAGCAGAAACAACATTCAGCTCTCATTCAGCTCTCGGAATATTTCAACTTTTAGCAACGCTGGCAGGCTCCATCTCTTTCTTCGTTTCCAGGCTTTTAACAAGCATGGACTTGAAGATTTCTGTCCAACAGCTGAGAAATGTTTCTGTAGTGTAGCGGTTATCACGATTGCTTAACACGCAAGAGGTCCCCAGTTCGACACTGGGCAGAAACATTGGGTTTTCTTTGCAATCGTTTCTTAAGTTGATTTGTGTTGAGAAGATCAATACACTTTCAGGCCAATCTACGGTCTCAACTCTACTATCAGCTCAAATGTACAAATTACAGTGAGGATACAAGTAGAGTTAATGAATAATGTTCCCTTGCTTTACACGCAAAATGTCCTTGGTCCAATTCCAAGCAGAAACAACATTCAGCTCTCGATGGAATATTTCAACTTTTAGCAACGCTGGCAGGCTCCATCTCTTTCTTTTAGCAACGCTGGCTTGAGAGCTCCATCTCTTTCTTCGTTTCCAGGCTTTTAACAAGCATGGACTTGAAGATTTCTGTCCAACAGCTGAGAAATGTTTCTGTAGTGTAGCGGTTATCACGTTTGCTTAACACGCAAGAGGTCCCCAGTTCGACACTGGGCAGAAACATTGGGTTTTCTTTGCAATCGTTTCTTAAGTTGATTTCTGTTGAGAAGATCAATACACTTTCAGGCCAATCTACGGTCTGAACTCTACTATCAGCTCAAATGTACAAATTACAGTGAGGATACAAGTAGAGTTAATGAATAATGTTCCCTTGCTTTACACGCAAAATGTCCTTGGTTTAATTCCAAGCAGAAACAACATTCAGCTCTCCACGGAATATTTCAACTTTTAGCGACGCTGGCAGGCTCCATCTCTTTCTTCGTTTCCAGGCTTTTAACAAGCATGGACTTGAAGATTTCTGTCCAACAGCTGAAAAATGTTTCTGTAGTGTAGCGGTTATCACGTTTGCTTAACACGCAAGAGGTCCCCAGTTCGACACTGGGCAGAAACATTGGGTTTTCTTTGCAATCGTTTCTTAAGTTGATTTCTGTTGAGAAGATCAATACACTTTCAGGCCAATCTACGGTCTGAACTCTACTATCAGCTCAAATGTACAAATTACAGTGAGGATACAAGTAGAGTTAATGAATAATGTTCCCTTGCTTTACACGCAAAATGTCCTTGGTTTAATTCCAAGCAGAAACAACATTCAGCTCTCCACGGAATATTTAAACTTTTAGCGACGCTGGCAGGCTCCATCTCTTTCTTCGTTTCCAGGCTTTTAACAAGCATGGACTTGAAGATTTCTGTCCAACAGCTGAAAAATGTTTCTGTAGTGTAGCGGTTATCACGTTTGCTTAACACGCAAGAGGTCCCCAGTTCGACACTGGGCAGAAACATTGGGTTTTCTTTGCAATCGTTTCTTAAGTTGATTTCTGTTGAGAAGATCAATACACTTTCAGGCCAATCTACGGTCTGAACTCTTCTAACAGCTCAAACGTACAAATTACAGTGACGATACAAGTAGAGTTAATGAATAATGTTCCCTTGCCGCTAAAAAGAGCAGCCAGTTTTCTGTTTTTCAAACGAGGAGCATTCTATCGCTTCAGTTACTTTTCAACAAGCATGGATCAGAGAAGATCATATTGTAATTAATCTCAGGTTTCTTTCATGTAGCGCATGCAAAGTTTCCCCTGAGCAACGAAAGTAGAGCATTTAAAACTCAGCAGGATGAAGTGCTGGTGTTTTTACTGCACAGGCTGAGTCTCCAGTAAGCGGATAACAATGCTACAAAGGCCTCACGGGTGAACTAGGTGAAGGCCTTCACACTAAGGGACTGTAGGCAGATGGGCGTGTCGAATTAGCTCTGTCCAGATGTTAGCAGAATTGACAAAAGACTGTTAGTCTGTTTACAGAGAATATTATGGAAAGAACCTGTCTTTGAAAAACCACAAAAGACACTGTAGTTAAGTTTCTGTAGTGTAGTGGTCATCACGTTTGCTTTACACGCAAAATGTCCTTCGTTTAATTCCAAGCAGAAACAACGTTCAGCTCTCGACGGAATATTTCAACTTTTAGCGACGCTGGCAGGCTCCATCTCTTTCTTCGTTTCCAGGCTTTTAACAAGCGTAGACTTGAAGATTTCTGTCTAATAGCCAAGAAATGTTTCTGTAGTGTAGCGGTTATCACGTTTGCTTTACACGCAAGAGGTCCACAGTTCGACACTGGGCAGAAACATTGGGTTTTCTTTGCAATCGTTTCTTAAGTTGATTTCTGTTGAGAAGATCAATACACTTTCAGGCAAATCTACGGTCTGAACTCTACTATCTGCTCAAATGTACAAATTACAGTGAGGATACAAGTAGAGTTAATGAATAATGTTCCCTTGCTTTACACGCAAAATGTCCTTGGTCCAATTCCAAGCAGAAACAACATTCAGCTCTCGACGGAATATTTCAACTTTTAGCAACGCTGGCAGGCTCCATCTCTTTCTTCGTTTCCAGGCTTTTAACAAGCATGGACTTGAAGATTTCTGTCCAACAGCTGAGAAATGATTCTGTAGTGTAGCGGTTATCACGTTTGCTTAACACGCAAGAGGTCCCCAGTTCGACACTGGGCAGAAACATTGGGTTTTCTTTGCAATCGTTTCTTAAGTTGATTTCTGTTGAGAAGATCAATACACTTTCAGGCCAATCTACGGTCTGAACTCTACTATCAGCTCAAATGTACAAATTACAGTGAGGATACAAGTAGAGTTAATGAATAATGTTCACTTGCTTTACACGCAAAATGTCCTTGGTTTAATTTCAAGCAGAAACAACATTCAGCTCTCCACAGAATATTTCAACTTTTAGCGACGCTGGCAGGCTCCATCTCTTTCTTCGTTTCCAGGCTTTTAACAAGCATGGACTTGAAGATTTCTGTCCAACAGCCGAGAAATGTTTCTGTAGTTTAGCGGTTATCACGTTTGCTTAACACGCAAGAGGTCCCCAGTTCGACACTGGGCAGAAACATTGGGTTTTCTTTGCAATCGTTGATTTCTGTTGAGAAGATCAATACACTTTCAGGCCAATCTACGGTCTGAACTCTTCTAACAGCTCAAACGTACAAATTACAGTGAGGATACAAGTAGAGTTAATGAATAATGTTCCCTTGCCGCTAAAAAGAGCAGCCAGTTTTCTGTTTTTCAAACGAGGAGCATTCTATCGCTTCAGTTACTTTTCAACAAGCATGGATCAGAGAAGATCATATTGTAATTAATCTCAGGTTTCTTTCATGTAACGCATGCAAAGTTTCCCCTGAGCAACGAAAGTAAAGCATTTAAAACTCAGCAGGATGAAGTGCTGGTGTTTTTACTGCACAGGCTGAGTCTCCAGTAAGCGGATAACAATGCTACAAAGGCCTCACGGGTGAACTAGGTGAAGGCCTTCACACTAAGGGACTGTAGGCAGATGGGCGTGTCGAATTAGCTCTATCCAGATGTTAGCAGAATTGACAAAAGACTGTTAGTCTGTTTGCAGAGAATATTATGGAAAGAACCTGTCTTTGAAAAACCACAAAAGACACTGTAGTTAAGTTTCTGTAGTGTAGTGGTCATCACGTTTGCTTTACACGCAAAATGTCCTTCATTTAATTCCAAGCAGAAACAACGTTCAGCTCTCGACGGAATATTTCAACTTTTAGCGACGCTGGCAGGCTCCATCTCTTTCTTCGTTTCCAGGCTTTTAACAAGCGTGGACTTGAAGATTTCTGTCCAATAGCCAAGAAATGTTTCTGTAGTGTAGCGGTTATCACGTTTGCTATACACGCAAGAGGTCCCCAGTTCGACACTGGGCAGAAACATTGGGTTTTCTTTGCAATCGTTTCTTAAGTTGATTTCTGTTGAGAAGATCAATACACTTTCAGGCAAATCTACGGTCTGAACTCTACTATCAGCTCAAATGTACAAATTACAGTGAGGATACAAGTAGAGTTAATGAATAATGTTCCCTTGCTTTACACGCAAAATGTCCTTGGTCCAATTCCAAGCAGAAACAACATTCAGCTCTCGATGGAATATTTCAACTTTTAGCAACGCTGGCAGGTTCCATCTCTTTCTTCGTTTCCAGGCTTTTAACAAGCATGGACTTGAAGCTTTCTGTCCAATAGCCAAGAAATGTTTCTGTAGTTTAGCGGTTATCACGTTTGCTTAACACGCAAGAGGTCCCCAGTTCGACACTGGGCAGAAACATTGGGTTTTCTTTGCAATCGTTTCTTAAGTTGATTTCTGTTGAGAAGATCAATACACTTTCAGGCCAATCTACGGTCTGAACTCTTCTAACAGCTCAAACGTACAAATTACAGTGAGGATACAAGTAGAGTTAATGAATAATGTTCCCTTGCCGCTAAAAAGAGCAGCCAGTTTTCTGTTTTTCAAACGAGGAGCATTCTATCGCTTCAGTTACTTTTCAACAAGCATGGATCAGAGAAGATCATATTGTAATTAATCTCAGGTTTCTTTCATGTAACGCATGCAAAGTTTCCCCTGAGCAACGAAAGTAAAGCATTTAAAACTCAGCAGGATGAAGTGCTGGTGTTTTTACTGCACAGGCTGAGTCTCCAGTAAGCGGATAACAATGCTACAAAGGCCTCACGGGTGAACTAGGTGAAGGCCTTCACACTAAGGGACTGTAGGCAGATGGGCGTGTCGAATTAGCTCTATCCAGATGTTAGCAGAATTGACAAAAGACTGTTAGTCTGTTTGCAGAGAATATTATGGAAAGAACCTGTCTTTGAAAAACCACAAAAGACACTGTAGTTAAGTTTCTGTAGTGTAGTGGTCATCACGTTTGCTTTACACGCAAAATGTCCTTCGTTTAATTCCAAGCAGAAACAACGTTCAGCTCTCGACGGAATATTTCAACTTTTAGCGACGCTGGCAGGCTCCATCTCTTTCTTCGTTTCCAGGCTTTTAACAAGCGTGGACTTGAAGATTTCTGTCCAATAGCCAAGAAATGTTGCTGTAGTGTAGCGGTTATCACGTTTGCTATACACGCAAGAGGTCCCCAGTTCGACACTGGGCAGAAACATTGGGTTTTCTTTGCAATCGTTTCTTAAGTTGATTTCTGTTGAGAAGATCAATACACTTTCAGGCAAATCTACGGTCTGAACTCTACTATCAGCTCAAATGTACAAATTACAGTGAGGATACAAGTAGATTTAATGAATAATGTTCCCTTGCTTTACACGCAAAATGTCCTTGGTCCAATTCCAAGCAGAAACAACATTCAGCTCTCGATGGAATATTTCAACTTTTAGCAACGCTGGCAGGTTCCATCTCTTTCTTCGTTTCCAGGCTTTTAACAAGCATGGACTTGAAGATTTCTGTCCAATAGCCAAGAAATGGTTCTGTAGTGTAGCGGTTATCACGTTTGCTTAACACGCAAGAGGTCCCCAGTTCGACACTGGGCAGAAACATTGGGTTTTCTTTGCAATCGTTTCTTAAGTTGATTTCTGTTGAGAAGATCAATACACTTTCAGGCCAATCTACGGTCTGAACTCTACTATCAGCTCAAATGTACAAATTACAGTGAGGATACAAGTAGAGTTAATGAATAATGTTCCCTTGCTTTACACGCAAAATGTCCTTGGTTTAATTCCAAGCAGAAACAACATTCAGCTCTCCACGGAATATTAAAACTTTTAGCGACGCTGGCAGGCTCCATCTCTTTCTTCGTTTCCAGGCTTTTAACAAGCATGGACTTGAAGATTTCTGTCCAGCAGCTGAAAAATGTTTCTGTAGTGTAGTGGTCATCACGTTTGCTTAACACGCAAGAGGTCCCCAGTTCGACACTGGGCAGAAACATTGGGTTTTCTTTGCAATCGTTTCTTAAGTTGATTTCTGTTGAGAAGATCAATACACTTTCAGGCCAATCTACGGTCTGAACTCTTCTAACAGCTCAAACGTACAAATTACAGTGACGATACAAGTAGAGTTAATGAATAATGTTCCCTTGCCGCTAAAAAGAGCAGCCAGTTTTCTGTTTTTCAAACGAGGAGCATTCTATCGCTTCAGTTACTTTTCAACAAGCATGGATCAGAGAAGATCATATTGTAATTAATCTCAGGTTTCTTTCATGTAGCGCATGCAAAGTTTCCCCTGAGCAACGAAAGTAGAGCATTTAAAACTCAGCAGGATGAAGTGCTGGTGTTTTTACTGCACAGGCTGAGTTTCCAGTAAGCGGATAACAATGCTACAAAGGCCTCACGGGTGAACTAGGTGAAGGCCTTCACACTAAGGGACTGTAGGCAGATGGGCGTGTCGAATTAGCTCTGTCCAGATGTTAGCAGAATTGACAAAAGACTGTTAGTCTGTTTACAGAGAATATTATGGAAAGAACCTGTCTTTGAAAAACCACAAAAGACACTGTAGTTAAGTTTCTGTAGTGTAGTGGTCATCACGTTTGCTTTACACGCAAAATGTCCTTCGTTTAATTCCAAGCAGAAACAACGTTCAGCTCTCGACGGAATATTTCAACTTTTAGCGACGCTGGCAGGCTCCATCTCTTTCTTCGTTTCCAGGCTTTTAACAAGCGTAGACTTGAAGATTTCTGTCCAATAGCCAAGAAATGTTTCTGTAGTGTAGCGGTTATCACGTTTGCTTTACACGCAAGAGGTCCACAGTTCGACACTGGGCAGAAACATTGGGTTTTCTTTGCAATCGTTTCTTAAGTTGATTTCTGTTGAGAAGATCAATACACTTTCAGGCCAATCTACGGTCTGAACTCTACTATCAGCTCAAATGTACAAATTACAGTGAGGATACAAGTAGAGTTAATGAATAATGTTCACTTGCTTTACATGCAAAATGTCCTTGGTCCAATTCCAAGCAGAAACAACATTCAGCTCTCGACGGAATATTTCAACTTTTAGCAACGCTGGCAGGCTCCATCTCTTTCTTCGTTTCCAGGCTTTTAACAAGCATGGACTTGAAGATTTCTGTCCAACAGCTGAGAAATGTTTCTGTAGTGTAGCGGTTATCACGTTTGCTTAACACGCAAGAGGTCCCCAGTTCGACACTGGGCAGAAACATTGGGTTTTCTTTGCAATCGTTTCTTAAGTTGATTTCTGTTGAGAAGATCAATACACTTTCAGGCCAATCTACGGTCTGAACTCTACTATCAGCTCAAATGTACAAATTACAGTGAGGATACAAGTAGAGTTAATGAATAATGTTCACTTGCTTTACACGCAAAATGTCCTTGGTTTAATTTCAAGCAGAAACAACATTCAGCTCTCCACAGAATATTTAAACTTTTAGCGACGCTGGCAGGCTCCATCTCTTTCTTCGTTTCCAGGCTTTTAACAAGCATGGACTTGAAGATTTCTGTCCAACAGCTGAGAAATGTTTCTGTAGTGTAGCGGTTATCACGTTTGCTTAACACGCAAGAGGTCCCCAGTTCGACACTGGGCAGAAACATTGGGTTTTCTTTGCAATCGTTTCTTAAGTTGATTTCTGTTGAGAAGATCAATACACTTTCAGGCCAATCTACGGTCTGAACTCTTCTAACAGCTCAAACGTACAAATTACAGTGAGGATACAAGTAGAGTTAATGAATAATGTTCCCTTGCCGCTAAAAAGAGCAGCCAGTTTTCTGTTTTTCAAACGAGGAGCATTCTATCGCTTCAGTTACTTTTCAACAAGCATGGATCAGAGAAGATCATATTGTAATTAATCTCAGGTTTCTTTCATGTAGCGCATGCAAAGTTTCCCCTGAGCAACGAAAGTAGAGCATTTAAAACTCAGCAGGATGAAGTGCTGGTGTTTTTACTGCACAGGCTGAGTCTCCAGTAAGCGGATAACAATGCTACAAAGGCCTCACGGGTGAACTAGGTGAAGGCCTTCACACTAAGGGACTGTAGGCAGATGGGCGTGTCGAATTAGCTCTGTCCAGATGTTAGCAGAATTGACAAAAGACTGTTAGTCTGTTTGCAGAGAATATTATGGAAAGAACCTGTCTTTGAAAAACCACAAAAGACACTGTAGTTAAGTTTCTGTAGTGTAGTGGTCATCACGTTTGCTTTACACGCAAAATGTCCTTCGTTTAATTCCAAGCAGAAACAACGTTCAGCTCTCGACGGAATATTTCAACTTTTAGCGACGCTGGCAGGCTCCATCTCTTTCTTCGTTTCCAGGCTTTTAACAAGCGTGGACTTGAAGATTTCTGTCCAATAGCCAAGAAATGTTTCTGTAGTGTAGCGGTTATCACGTTTGCTTTACACGCAAGAGGTCCCCAGTTCGACACTGGGCAGAAACATTGGGTTTTCTTTGCAATCGTTTCTTAAGTTGATTTCTGTTGAGAAGATCAATACACTTTCAGGCCAATCTACGGTCTGAACTCTACTATCAGCTCAAATGTACAAATTACAGTGAGGATACAAGTAGATTTAATGAATAATGTTCCCTTGCTTTACACGCAAAATGTCCTTGGTCCAATTCCAAGCAGAAACAACATTCAGCTCTCGATGGAATATTTCAACTTTTAGCAACGCTGGCAGGCTCCATCTCTTTCTTCGTTTCCAGGCTTTTAACAAGCATGGACTTGAAGATTTCTGTCCAACAGCTGAGAAATGTTTCTGTAGTGTAGCGGTTATCACGTTTGCTTAACACGCAAGAGGTCCCCAGTTCGACACTGGGCAGAAACATTGGGTTTTCTTTGCAATCGTTTCTTAAGTTGATTTCTGTTGAGAAGATCAATACACTTTCAGGCCAATCTACGGTCTGAACTCTACTATCAGCTCAAATGTACAAATTACAGTGAGGATACAAGTAGAGTTAATGAATAATGTTCCCTTGCTTTACACGCAAAATGTCCTTGGTTTAATTCCAAGCAGAAACAACATTCAGCTCTCCACGGAATATTTAAACTTTTAGCGACGCTGGCAGGCTCCATCTCTTTCTTCGTTTCCAGGCTTTTAACAAGCATGGACTTGAAGATTTCTGTCCAACAGCTGAAAAATGTTTCTGTAGTGTAGCGGTTATCACGTTTGCTTAACACGCAAGAGGTCCCCAGTTCGACACTGGGCAGAAACATTGGGTTTTCTTTGCAATCGTTTCTTAAGTTGATTTCTGTTGAGAAGATCAATACACTTTCAGGCCAATCTACGGTCTGAACTCTTCTAACAGCTCAAACGTACAAATTACAGTGACGATACAAGTAGAGTTAATGAATAATGTTCCCTTGCCGCTAAAAAGAGCAGCCAGTTTTCTGTTTTTCAAACGAGGAGCATTCTATCGCTTCAGTTACTTTTCAACAAGCATGGATCAGAGAAGATCATATTGTAATTAATCTCAGGTTTCTTTCATGTAGCGCATGCAAAGTTTCCCCTGAGCAACGAAAGTAAAGCATTTAAAACTCAGCAGGATGAAGTGCTGGTGTTTTTACTGCACAGGCTGAGTCTCCAGTAAGCGGATAACAATGCTACAAAGGCCTCACGGGTGAACTAGGTGAAGGCCTTCACACTAAGGGACTGTAGGCAGATGGGCGTGTCGAATTAGCTCTGTCCAGATGTTAGCAGAATTGACAAAAGACTGTTAGTCTGTTTGCAGAGAATATTATGGAAAGAACCTGTCTTTGAAAAACCACAAAAGACACTGTAGTTAAGTTTCTGTAGTGTAGTGGTCATCACGTTTGCTTTACACGCAAAATGTCCTTCGTTTAATTCCAAGCAGAAACAACGTTCAGCTCTCGACGGAATATTTCAACTTTTAGCGACGCTGGCAGGCTCCATCTCTTTCTTCGTTTCCAGGCTTTTAACAAGCGTGGACTTGAAGATTTCTGTCCAATAGCCAAGAAATGTTTCTGTAGTGTAGCGGTTATCACGTTTGCTTAACACGCAAGAGGTCCCCAGTTCGACACTGGGCAGAAACATTGGGTTTTCTTTGCAATCGTTTCTTAAGTTGATTTCTGTTGAGAAGATCAATACACTTTCAGGCCAATCTACGGTCTGAACTCTACTATCAGCTCAAATGTACAAATTACAGTGAGGATACAAGTAGAGTTAATGAATAATGTTCCCTTGCTTTACACGCAAAATGTCCTTGGTCCAATTCCAAGCAGAAACAACATTCAGCTCTCGACGGAATATTTCAACTTTTAGCAACGCTGGCAGGCTCCATCTCTTTCTTCGTTTCCAGGCTTTTAACAAGCATGGACTTGAAGATTTCTGTCCAACAGCTGAGAAATGTTTCTGTAGTGTAGCGGTTATCACGTTTGCTTAACACGCAAGAGGTCCCCAGTTCGACACTGGGCAGAAACATTGGGTTTTCTTTGCAATCGTTTCTTAAGTTGATTTCTGTTAAGAAGATCAATACACTTTCAGGCCAATCTACGGTCTGAACTCTACTATCTGCTCAAATGTACAAATTACAGTGAGGATACAAGTAGATTTAATGAATAATGTTCCCTTGCTTTACACGCAAAATGTCCTTGGTCCAATTCCAAGCAGAAACAACATTCAGCTCTCCACGGAATATTTAAACTTTTAGCGACGCTTGCAGGCTCCATCTCTTTCTTCGTTTCCAGGCTTTTAACAAGCATGGACTTGAAGATTTCTGTCCAACAGCTGAGAAATGTTTCTGTAGTGTAGCGGTTATCACGTTTGCTTAACACGCAAGAGGTCCCCAGTTCGACACTGGGCAGAAACATTGGGTTTTCTTTGCAATCGTTTCTTAAGTTGATTTCTGTTGAGAAGATCAATACACTTTCAGGCCAATCTACGGTCTGAACTCTACTATCAGCTCAAATGTACAAATTACAGTGAGGATACAAGTAGAGTTAATGAATAATGTTCCCTTGCTTTACACGCAAAATGTCCTTGGTTTAATTCCAAGCAGAAACAACATTCAGCTCTCCACAGAATATTTCAACTTTTAGCGACGCTGGCAGGCTCCATCTCTTTCTTCGTTTCCAGGCTTTTAACAAGCATGGACTTGAAGATTTCTGTCCAACAGCCAAGAAATGTTTCTGTAGTGTAGCGGTTATCACGTTTGCTTAACACGCAAGAGGTCCCCAGTTCGACACTGGGCAGAAACATTGGGTTTTCTTTGCAATCGTTTCTTAAGTTGATTTCTGTTGAGAAGATCAATACACTTTCAGGCCAATCTACGGTCTGAACTCTACTATCAGCTCAAATGTACAAATTACAGTGAGGATACAAGTAGAGTTAATGAATAATGTTCCCTTGCCGCTAAAAAGAGCAGCCAGTTTTCTGTTTTTCAAACGAGGAGCATTCTATCGCTTCAGTTACTTTTCAACAAGCATGGATCAGAGAAGATCATATTGTAATTAATCTCAGGTTTCTTTCATGTAGCGCATGCAAAGTTTCCCCTGAGCAACGAAAGTAGAGCATTTAAAACTCAGCAGGATGAAGTGCTGGTGTTTTTACTGCACAGGCTGAGTCTCCAGTAAGCGGATAACAATGCTACAAAGGCCTCACGGGTGAACTAGGTGAAGGCCTTCACACTAAGGGACTGTAGGCAGATGGGCGTGTCGAATTAGCTCTGTCCAGATGTTAGCAGAATTGACAAAAGACTGTTAGTCTGTTTGCAGAGAATATTATGGAAAGAACCTGTCTTTGAAAAACCACAAAAGACACTGTAGTTAAGTTTCTGTAGTGTAGTGGTCATCACGTTTGCTTTACACGCAAAATGTCCTTCGTTTAATTCCAAGCAGAAACAACGTTCAGCTCTCGACGGAATATTTCAACTTTTAGCGACGCTGGCAGGCTCCATCTCTTTCTTCGTTTCCAGGCTTTTAACAAGCGTGGACTTGAAGATTTCTGTCCAATAGCCAAGAAATGTTTCTGTAGTGTAGCGGTTATCACGTTTGCTTAACACGCAAGAGGTCCCCAGTTCGACACTGGGCAGAAACATTGGGTTTTCTTTGCAATCGTTTCTTAAGTTGATTTCTGTTGAGAAGATCAATACACTTTCAGGCCAATCTACGGTCTGAACTCTACTATCAGCTCAAATGTACAAATTACAGTGAGGATACAAGTAGAGTTAATGAATAATGTTCCCTTGCTTTACACGCAAAATGTCCTTGGTCCAATTCCAAGCAGAAACAACATTCAGCTCTCGACGGAATATTTCAACTTTTAGCAACGCTGGCAGGCTCCATCTCTTTCTTCGTTTCCAGGCTTTTAACAAGCATGGACTTGAAGATTTCTGTCCAACAGCTGAGAAATGTTTCTGTAGTGTAGCGGTTATCACGTTTGCTTAACACGCAAGAGGTCCCCAGTTCGACACTGGGCAGAAACATTGGGTTTTCTTTGCAATCGTTTCTTAAGTTGATTTCTGTTGAGAAGATCAATACACTTTCAGGCCAATCTACGGTCTGAACTCTACTATCAGCTCAAATGTACAAATTACAGTGAGGATACAAGTAGAGTTAATGAATAATGTTCCCTTGCTTTACACGCAAAATGTCCTTGGTTTAATTCCAAGCAGAAACAACATTCAGCTCTCCACGGAATATTTCAACTTTTAGCGACGCTGGCAGGCTCCATCTCTTTCTTCGTTTCCAGGCTTTTAACAAGCATGGACTTGAAGATTTCTGTCCAACAGCTGAAAAATGTTTCTGTAGTGTAGCGGTTATCACGTTTGCTTAACACGCAAGAGGTCCCCAGTTCGACACTGGGCAGAAACATTGGGTTTTCTTTGCAATCGTTTCTTAAGTTGATTTCTGTTGAGAAGATCAATACACTTTCAGGCCAATCTACGGTCTGAACTCTACTATCAGCTCAAATGTACAAATTACAGTGAGGATACAAGTAGAGTTAATGAATAATGTTCCCTTGCTTTACACGCAAAATGTCCTTGGTTTAATTCCAAGCAGAAACAACATTCAGCTCTCCACGGAATATTTAAACTTTTAGCGACGCTGGCAGGCTCCATCTCTTTCTTCGTTTCCAGGCTTTTAACAAGCATGGACTTGAAGATTTCTGTCCAACAGCTGAAAAATGTTTCTGTAGTGTAGCGGTTATCACGTTTGCTTAACACGCAAGAGGTCCCCAGTTCGACACTGGGCAGAAACATTGGGTTTTCTTTGCAATCGTTTCTTAAGTTGATTTCTGTTGAGAAGATCAATACACTTTCAGGCCAATCTACGGTCTGAACTCTACTATCAGCTCAAATGTACAAATTACAGTGAGGATACAAGTAGAGTTAATGAATAATGTTCCCTTGCTTTACACGCAAAATGTCCTTGGTCCAATTCCAAGCAGAAACAACATTCAGCTCTCGACGGAATATTTCAACTTTTAGCAACGCTGGCAGGCTCCATCTCTTTCTTCGTTTCCAGGCTTTTAACAAGCATGGACTTGAAGATTTCTGTCCAACAGCTGAGAAATGTTTCTGTAGTATAGCGGTTATCACGTTTGCTTAACACGCAAGAGGTCCCCAGTTCGACACTGGGCAGAAACATTGGGTTTTCTTTGCAATCGTTTCTTAAGTTGATTTCTGTTGAGAAGATCAATACACTTTCAGGCCAATCTACGGTCTGAACTCTACTATCAGCTCAAATGTACAAATTACAGTGAGGATACAAGTAGATTTAATGAATAATGTTCCCTTGCTTTACACGCAAAATGTCCTTGGTTTAATTCCAAGCAGAAACAACATTCAGCTCTCCACGGAATATTTAAACTTTTAGCGACGCTGGCAGCCTCCATCTCTTTCTTCGTTTCCAGGCTTTTAACAAGCATGGACTTGAAGATTTCTGTCCAACAGCTGAAAAATGTTTCTGTAGTGTAGCGGTTATCACGTTTGCTTAACACGCAAGAGGTCCCCAGTTCGACACTGGGCAGAAACATTGGTTCTCTTTGCAATCGTTTCTTAAGTTGATTTCTGTTGAGAAGATCAATACACTTTCAGGCCAATCTACGGTCTGAACTCTACTATCAGCTCAAATGTACAAATTACAGTGAGGATACAAGTAGAGTTAATGAATAATGTTCCCTTGCTTTACACGCAAAATGTCCTTGGTTTAATTCCAAGCAGAAACAACATTCAGCTCTCCACGGAATATTTAAACTTTTAGCGACGCTGGCAGGCTCCATCTCTTTCTTCGTTTCCAGGCTTTTAACAAGCGTGGACTTGAAGATTTCTGTCCAATAGCCAAGAAATGTTTCTGTAGTGTAGCGGTTATCACGTTTGCTTTACACGCAAGAGGTCCCCAGTTCGACACTGGGCAGAAACATTGGGTTTTCTTTGCAATCGTTTCTTAAGTTGATTTCTGTTGAGAAGATCAATACACTTTCAGGCAAATCTACGGTCTGAACTCTACTATCAGCTCAAATGTACAAATTACAGTGACGATACAAGTAGAGTTAATGAATAATGTTCCCTTGCTTTACACGCAAAATGTCCTTGGTCCAATTCCAAGCAGAAACAACATTCAGCTCTCAACGGAATATTTCAACTTTTAGCAACGCTGGCAGGCTCCATCTCTTTCTTCGTTTCCAGGCTTTTAACAAGCATGGACTTGAAGATTTCTGTCCAACAGCTGAGAAATGTTTCTGTAGTATAGCGGTTATCACGTTTGCTTAACACGCAAGAGGTCCCCAGTTCGACACTGGGCAGAAACATTGGGTTTTCTTTGCAATCGTTTCTTAAGTTGATTTCTGTTGAGAAGATCAATACACTTTCAGGCCAATCTACGGTCTGAACTCTACTATCAGCTCAAATGTACAAATTACAGTGAGGATACAAGTAGAGTTAATGAATAATGTTCCCTTGCTTTACACGCAAAATGTCCTTGGTTTAATTCCAAGCAGAAACAACATTCAGCTCTCCACGGAATATTTAAACTTTTAGCGACGCTGGCAGGCTCCATCTCTTTCTTCGTTTCCAGGCTTTTAACAAGCATGGACTTGAAGATTTCTGTCCAATAGCCAAGAAATGTTTCTGTAGTGTAGCGGTTATCACGTTTGCTTTACACGCGAAGGCCAGTCGCGCGTAGGTGTAGAGCGCTGCGAGCCAATAAGAACGGAGGAAAATTTCGGAGGCGTGTCAGATGAAACGCACGAAAAGACCCGGGTTCGAATCCCAGCTTGTCTCATGTGCGTTTTTTACTTATTTTTAACCTCCTTCCTAAATTATTGTAGACACATTAAAACAATAGTTTTTACATGTATAAAAACCATTTTGTAAGAGTTGTCTTTGTGTAAGGTGTCCAAAAATATAATATTAATAACATTAATAAACACTCATTGATACAGGAAATTGCCACTGGTAATTAATGTCTTAGATTTTATATTTTTAAAATGAAAACGCCATACAACATTTTGATCTTTTAATTCTTGTTATATTTTTATTTTAAATTTTGCGGAATGTAACTGTTTAAACAGAAAACATTTAAAATCCTTTTTTTAAAACATAAGCAATAAGACATTTTAATTACAATATTTACAAATATATTTTTTAAAGATATCTACACAGAATTCTAAAGAAGAGAGAGAGGGGGAGAAAGAGAACATGGATGAAGTTAGTTATTTTTTCTTTTCAGCAATCCACCTCTGCTTCTCATTCTCATAAAATGGGGACTGCTGAAACTCTGTCCATGTCATCTCTCCGTTCATTCCCTCCGCCTGATACACTGAGAGCACTTTAGCAGGACAGTAAATGTATTTCCCTGCCACTCCAGGGAAGCCAGAGTGAGTGTGAGGGCTTTTGGGTCCCTGTTTTAGTGGCTGGTGGCAGAACCTACACAGATGACCAGAAGGAGGCTCCTCTAAAGATTTCCTTTTGGCTCTCTCCTTAGTCACCCTCTTCCTCTCTGCTCCCCTCTGCTTAGATGCCTCCAGTTCCCGCTGAAAGAAGTTAGTGTCTGTAAAATCCTCAAAAGGCATCCTGGGGTTGGTCAGGCCCTCTGCAGAGTATGCCTCAAAGACCTTCTTGGAGCAGTAGAAGTATTTCACATCTCCTGCCTGATAAAAGAAATGCACTGAGGAGCCATCACCCAGGTAGCGAGACTTTGGCTGACCGCAAGCTAAACAGGACCTAATTAGCTTTTTTTGTGTCTGCTGTTGTTGTTGCAGGGCTGTCTGGTGCTTCTCTAGGATGTCTTTGACCATCTTCTCAACAGCCACATTGGTCAGAGGAGCAGCTTCGGGAACGCTCTTTCCCGGTAGATTGAATGGGGCAGGTGGCAGTACTTTCACTGGGACACTGATGGTTTCACTGCCAGAGTTCAGATGTTCCCATAACTGTTGTGTCTCCATGAGCTTTTCTGGGCTGGTTTTGAGAGAGGCATTTGCATTCTTTTTTTTAGCTAGGTGTTTTATGTATCTGCTAATGTGCTGTTTTGTGGTGGAATGCAGAAGGCTGTTGGGGTCAGTGCAGGCCCTCTGTACCATAGCAGCATACTCAGCATCCACCAGTTTAAGAAGGTCTTTGCTCCCATGGTGCTTTGCCAAGAGACTGTCGATGGCATTTCGCATTGGTTCTGGCCATCTGCAATGATCTAACACAAAGACTCGACCACCCGTTTTGATGGGTCCAGTGCGAGCTGCTCGGGGGGATGCAGCTATGGGCAATGGCGGTGTGCTCAGCAGTTTAAATTATTTGTCTTTGTTAACACAGATCAATGATATTATTAATAATGAATTTACCTGCATTCAGTAGAGATTCTTCAGACCTTTGAACCTTCACCATCACAGTGCCTAGTGTGATGTTATATTGAAAGACGACAGACTTTGGGGTGACCGTTTCTGTGGCAGGATGGGTCTCGGCGGTGTATGAACCATCTACGCTTTCCTGATGTATACATTTAAAATATACTGAATGTTCACAATATTACGTAAACAATATATATGCATTTAAATGGATATATATGTGATAATAAAAAATGTTTCAGAGTAATGGCATACCTCAGGTGCAAGTAAAGGCTTGAAGTCAGATGATAAATCCTCCTGCGTCTCCACATCTCCAGAGAATGACTTCTTACACTTGTGCTTCTCAAAGTCAAGAGGCACTGGGCGACAGCCTGGCTCCACATACTGAAGGCCAAACCTCTCTCCTGTGTCACTGCTAGAGATATGCAAGGCTGGATATTTGGGCTGCCCTGTGACTCTCACAGATGCTCTGTTTAATTCGTTAATTAAAACAGGGTCAAATGATCCAGGTAAGACAACCCCAGGCTGCTTCAGGTCCACCAGCCGTTGATAATTCCAGCGTGCCATTCCCTGTGCCTGGAACAGCTCAGGAGAGACACGATTTCCCGTTACCCACTGAGCCTGGTGGAAATGAAACCCTTCCTGCTGTGATGTGCCCCTGACAGGGATCCAGATGGGCACAGCAGCTCCTTCACCCTTCACATGATTCAGCTGTAGGGCTCCACCATGTCTGTAGAGGATTCCTTCTTCCTCCTCAGGGTCACTCAGGCAGCCTCTAAGCATATGTATGCGCTGGATCCACCACAACTTTAACATCGAGGGTTTAAAGAGGAAGATGTCGTTGGGGTCCTTTGCAAGGTGGAAATGTTTAAGTACTTCTTCCACTCTTTGGACCAGCTCTCTGGGCTGTGGCACTTTTGTTCTGCAGTGCTCTCTGATGTGCTGCTTGGTTGTATTAGCAGGTTCAATACCACAGAATGTGTAAGCCTCCTTCAGTTTCTCGAGGTCACTCTGATCCACTACAGAAAAGGCAGAAGAGAGAAACTGGCAGAAGGAACTATAGAGAGGATGGTGCTCTGAAACACATTCCCTGGTGAACCGCCGCATGCAGTGAAACAAGTCCAATTTAACAACAATGTCCTCATTGTACTTCAGGCAAGAGGCATTCAAATTCTTGAGGTTCCCTAACATAATATCTGCTGCAATGGCTTCAGTGGTCCGCCAGGCTTCCCACTGCAGGTGTTCATAAGGTGCTGGGTCCATCACTCTGAAAGCCGCACAGCAGTCCCTAAGAACACAAAAAGGGAAAAAAAAATTGTTAAATGCATTCATTATCTTCTATTACACTACTTGAGTTTATGTGTGATGAGTCTTACCGGTCCACCCACTGGTACTTGGCCTTGGTTATGCCAGCAGCACTGTAGCGATTGGCCAGCCCACAGTACATTGATGATAAGGACCGCTCACTCTCAGATTGCAGCATCACCCAGGACAGGATCATCCAGTTCTCATTCATCACAGCGTAGGATGACATTGTGCCAGTTGACAGTGTTACTTTTCTAGCAACTTTGCGCGTGTGATCTGACCTGAACACCTGGCCGAACGTGCCTTGCAGGACCTGAGCGAGAGCTGCCTCCTGCCGCTGATATTCATGAAGAAGGCACTCTACTAGATAGTGTGCACTCACAGACACGCCATGCCATCCATCAGTGTCCTCATAACCCCCAAAATGTTGTGGTGTGTTCTCCTTCCTCAGGGCTCCAGTGATGGTCTTCTGGCCATACAGCCCTGCTTCAGCATCCTTGATGTTTTCCACGCTGAGCAGGTAGGCTAGATGAGCTCTTTCATACTTCAGGTGAAGCACCTCAGACAGCTGGTTAGTCATATCGTTTGGTGATTTTCCAGAGCGCCTCAGCTCATCCATGACTGTTTTACAGATTGCCTTCTTATGTGTGAGGAAGGCTGGCAAGATGTTACTGAAACGGTTTGGTAGCATGTCAAGCCACTGGGGTTTGTCGGCGAACCAGTATTTTTTACATGCTTTACAGCACAGGTGAGATGACAGAATATAATATTGACCACTCACACCAAGAATCACTCTGGGTCTTCCCACACCAGAAGAAGCAACCTGAGGATTTGGACAGCTGTAGAGACAAGGCAGAATGTAGTTGTTTCTGACCCTTTCCATTATACTGTGCTCAGGCTTCCAGATGAAGAAGGGATGGAGCTGGAAGTATTTTGGAGATGGCAGGCCTGTGTTGGTTTCTATTAGCTCAGGCTGAGGAGGATAACGCCACAAGGAAACCATGTTCATAAGGTGCCTCACCGGTCGTGATCCTGGCCAGAGCCCCATGGCCTCCATCTCTGTTTTCATCCAAATTTTTTGATGGAGGGAGCAGTTCCAGCGGGTAATATCTTGAATGTACCCAGATGTTTCTGTCTGTGTGGAGGGCATTGGGGCATGTTCAGCAAATACTGATTGTGCAGCAGGTGGAGGTGCTGTGGATGCTGACTGTGGAGCCGATGGAGGGGCAGGGGATGCTGACTGTGGAGCTGGTGGTACTCTGATCAGTTGTGCAGGGGCTCTAAACTGTGAAGAGGTGCTCGGCACAGGAGGTGGTGGTAGGTGAGGATGGCAGACCTCATGTGGTGTTGACGGTGGCTGTGGCACTTCTTCTTTAACTGTATGGAACAACAAGTTAACAAAAGTTATAAAACATTCACAGATTTGACAGTTACATCAATAAAATATTCATTAAAAAATTTAATGAATTCAAGTTCTAATTATGTTCACTTATGTGATTGTGGTGTACAGACAATTAACACTAGCAATTTTCACAAATTGATGCTATTTTATTTAAAACATAGGTGATCTAACTCTTCTAGGCTCTAACTACTAAAAAAACAAGTCAAAATATAAGTCAACAATACAAACAAATTAAATAGCATGAATACAATTCATGAAGTGCACTCACCCTCATCACTTGTATGTTCAACCTTTAGCAATATTTAGAAGAACAAAAGAACACAATTTTTAGAACAGGCAAGAACACTGCCAAAATAACAAACAAATGTATTAAAGAGTAATGGAGTATAAATCCTGCATTAGGATAACACTCCAAAGCTGACCTCTGAGAGGTCTGACCGGAGAGGAGACTGGACACCCAGTGGCTGCAGGTGCCCCTGAAATAAATAATATAATTAGATTGGTGTCAGTTTAATATAACATAAAAGGCTGAACTTGATGGTTCTGTACATAGCAGACAGTGATGCAGACGTTTGGTTCACTTACATTGCGGTGTAGGACATTTGGATGGAGACAGACTCAGCATCATCTTCTCCAGTTCTTCATCCTCCTCCATTACTTTGAAATGAAACAAATGCATCAGTAGACTGTAAGACTCAACATAGATAAATATACATTTTGTTTACTTACCTGGATGATCAGAAGCAAGGTGAGAAGTGGAAGCTTCAGAGGGAGTTTGTGGTGAGGGTGAAGGTGTAGCAGAGGTGGTCACTTGTCTTTGCTGCTCTAAAAGATATTGCTGCAAGCGATACATTTTACTGCCAGGAACACACCTCTTGCCCATTATGAATCCAGCATATCCATCAGCCTTGGTATGCCAGATCTTCCTCCAGGTGTCTTTTGCCCGTACCCCAAACCCAACAACGTTGTCATCCTCTGACAAAACTGGTACTGGTACTGGCCTGGAAAGGTATCGCCGGAGATCTGTTATTTCTTCAAACCTTCTTGAGTAATCAAGAAAGGAAAGAAGACTATCCTTACAGGGGCCCTCTGGGTTGAACTGGCCTGCCTGTTCTTCTGCCTCAACCTTATTGAACAAGTACAAAGTGTAGCCAATGTCGTTCTCCAACAGCCACCGGAAGGACTTTCCTTTGTACTTCCCGAACTGAAGAATGTGTTCTCCTAACACCTCTTGCTTGTCAGACACATCCCCTCCTCTCATTGAGACAACAGAACGGGCATTGGTCCTGACAAGATCTTCCCTTTGAGGTGCTGACTTGTCCTGCAAAGAGGGGTTGTCTTTCAATCTCCGTGCCTCTTCAGAAGGGTCCTGGTGTTACGCGCTGGGCGCAGTGTGTGATGCGGAGAGAAGAGGAGACAGCTCTGCAGCAACACTCAGGCTTTTAATAACGAAACGGAGAAACAAAAACACTTTAAATACTCAACATAAACGGCACACGGGGGTGCAAAACTCAGAACACATGGAGAACTTGGAGCAACATCCACACACTAAGTATACCCATGAACACTAACGCAACATAACATAAAGATAACTATAAGAACTGACAATCTGGGGAGTGAACAGGGGGAACTTAAATAATGACTATGATTAGCTGAAACACAAGACACCTGTGACTTAATGAGTGACGAGGGGAACTGGGTGACGGTGAGATCAGGAACGGGGAACATGTGACACAAAGAAGTTAAACTAAGAGTCCAGGGTGAAAACTAACATAAACGTGACATTACTCCCCCCCTCCGGAAGGCGCGACCTCGCGCCGGAGAAGAACACAGGGTGAGGGGGGGTGGGACCAACTGGAAGACCGGCGGTAGCTCGGGTGGTATCGGCAGGCCCGGCTGGAGTGCCGGCGGCGGCGGTTCAGGCTGGGCCGGCTGGAGTGCCGGCGGCGGCGGTTCAGGCGGGACGGGCTGGGCCGGCTGGAGTGCCGACGGCGGCGGTTCAGGCGGGACGGGCTGGGCCGGCTGGAGTGCCGACGGCGGCGGTTCAGGCGGGACGGGCTGGGCCGGCTGGAGTGCCGACGGCGGCGGTTCAGGCGGGACGGGCTGGGCCGGCTGGAGTGCCGACGGCGGCGGTTCAGGCGGGACGGGCTGGGCCGGCTGGAGTGCCGACGGTTCAGGCGGGACGGGCTGGGCCGGCTGGAGTGCCGACGGCGGCGGTTCAGGCGGGACGGGCTGGGCCGGCTGGAGTGCCGACGGCGGCAGTTCAGGCGGGACGGGCTGGGCCGGCTGGAGTGCCGACGGTTCAGGCGGGGCCGGCTGGGGAGCAGGCGGTGGCGCAGGCTGGGGCGCCGGCGGTGGAGCCGGCGGTGAAGCAGGCGAGGCCGGCTGGGGCGCCGGCGGTGGAGCAGGCGGGGCCGGCTGGGGCGCCGGCGGTGGAGCAGGCGGTGCCGGCTGGGGCGCCGGCGGTGGAGCAGGCGGTGCCGGCTGGGGCGCCGGCGGTGGAGCAGACGGTGCCGGCTGGAGCGCCGGCGGAGGCTCTGGCGGGGCCGGCTGGAGCGCCGGCGGTGGGAGCTCTGTCTCTGGCGGGTCGGGCCACGGCAGCTCAGTCTCTGGCGGGTCGGGCCACGGCAGCTCAGTCTCTGGCGGGTCGGGCCACGGCAGCTCAGTCTCTGGCGGGTCGGGCCACGGCAGCTCAGTCTCTGGCGGGTCGGGCCACGGCAGCTCAGGCTCTGGCGGGTCGGGCGCTCGGGGAGAGCACCGTTCAAGGTGGTCGGCCGCTCGGGGAGAGCACCGTTCAAGGTGGTCGGCCGCTCGGGGAGAGCACCGTTCAAGGTGGTCGGCCGCTCGGGATGAACTCTGTTCGGTTTCGGCCGCTCGGGATGAACTCTGTTCGGTTTCGGCCGCTCGGGATGAACTCTGTTCGGTTTCGGCCGCTCGGGATGAACTCTGTTCGGTTTCGGCCGCTCGGGATGAACTCTGTTCGGTTTCGGCCGCTCGGGATGAACTCTGTTCGGTTTCGGCCGCTCGGGATGAACTCTGTTCGGTTTCGGCCGCTCGGGATGAACTCTGTTCGGTTTCGGCCGCTCGGGATGACCGCTCGGGACAGCCACAGGATCATGTCAATATTTTCCCTCAGCGAGAAACTCGTTCCCTCGAGGGTCCGGAGGGTCATGGTGTCGAGGCCCCGTTCAAAGAGGGTGTTAAGCACCACGTCGTTCCACCTCACCAGAAAGGAGAGTTCTAGAAACTCTGCCACATAGTCCTCCAGTCGCCGCCCATTTTGCCGGAGCGTTAACAGTTTAAACTCCGCTCCCTGACGCTGGAACAGGTCCATGGTGACAAACGGTCGCTTGAGGGTGACCAGCCCTGGTCAGTTCTTCTGTCACACTGTTACAAGTGTGAAGCGCTGGCGTGCGATGCGGAGATATACGCAGAGACACGGAGTCCAAGAAACAAAAACACTTTAAATACTCAACATAAACGGCACACGGGGGTGCAAAACTCAGAACACATGGAGAACTTGGAGCAACATCCACACACTAAGTATACCCATGAACACTAACGCAACATAACATAAAGATAACTATAAGAACTGACAATCTGGGGAGTGAACAGGGGGAACTTAAATAATGACTATGATTAGCTGAAACACAAGACACCTGTGACTTAATGAGTGACGAGGGGAACTGGGTGACGGTGAGATCAGGAACGGGGAACATGTGACACAAAGAAGTTAAACTAAGAGTCCAGGGTGAAAACTAACATAAACGTGACACCTGGCGTAAATGACCTGAAGGGCCTTTCCTGAAGGACACTTTGACTCTCCCGGGAAAAAATATGTTTTTCTTCATGCTGATAATCTGAAATCCTGACCACAATAAAGTACTTAATGAAATGACACAAATAGTATATAGTAGATATAGTATTTACTGTTTTCCCAATTTTTTTAATAAACAAATAAAAATGTGATTAAATCAATTGATTAAAATACAATAATAAATATGTAATAAGTGCTAATGAGCTAACATGATGTATGCATGAATGAATGTGTGTGTGCATGTATGTATATGTATATACATATATATATATATATATATATATATATATATATATATATATATATATATGTATATGTATATGTATATGTGTATGTATATATATATATACATACATACATACATACATGTCTATCTATATGCTATATATGTGTATATATATGTGTGTGTGTATTAGTCACTTTAGATTAATGTCCAATTCTCACGTTTTAACAAACTATTACGACTTCAATAAACATTACCTCATTAAACTCCTAATTACTGCTTTTTAATAGTTAGTAAAACAGTTATGTTTAGGTGTTTGGTAAGATTGAGGAATGTAGAATGACAGTAATAATAGAAAAAACTAGTAATAAACAGTCAAAATCCTAGTAAAATGCATGATAATAAGATAATAGTGAGAATTGGACAGTAAAAAGAAGAGTTATAAATACATATACATAACATATACATAATAATGAACAAGCATTAAGCTATGCTAACAAAATCATTCGTTTTTATTTATCTATTAAACTTCACAACCCATTCAAAACAATTAGCAACACGATTATATGATGATGATGATGATGATGATTATAAAAACAACTAATTATAGCCCAAAATAGTGAATTAATCATACCTGCTTGGTTCGTCAGCTTATTATTGCGTCGATCCTTGAGGTAAAACAGATGCGGTCAACTGAGGGTCAATCGGAGGTCAACTCGGGACCACTTACAAAAAATAATAGATCAAATACGGGATGATGAAACCACGTAATTTATCACTATATGTTTTACAAAATCAAAAACTGAGAACCTTTACCTGAATGTAAACAATCTACGATCGCAACGTCTCCTCTCATACTGAGATTGACTGACAGGTGAGAGCTCAATATTTAAAAGCCCCGCCACAGGGTGAAACAGCGCCATGAAATGAACCTGTGGTCAAAAATATATTACATCCGTAGTGTTAAGCACTACCATAGAGAATGAATGGGAAAAGTTAAGAGAAGTTAAGCTCAACTATTTTCGGCTCCCGCGCGAAAGGTCCCCAGTTCGACACTGGGCAGAAACATTGGGTTTTCTTTGCAATCGTTTCTTAAGTTGATTTCTGTTGAGAAGATCAATACACTTTCAGGCCAATCTACGGTCTGAACTCTACTATCAGCTCAAATGTACAAATTACAGTGAGGATACAAGTAGAGTTAATGAATAATGTTCCCTTGCTTTACACGCAAAATGTCCTTGGTCCAATTCCAAGCAGAAACAACATTCAGCTCTCGATGGAATATTTCAACTTTTAGCAACGCTGGCAGGTTCCATCTCTTTCTTCGTTTCCAGGCTTTTAACAAGCATGGACTTGAAGATTTCTGTCCAAAAGCCAAGAAATGTTTCTGTAGTGTAGCGGTTATCACGTTTGCTTAACACGCAAGAGGTCCCCAGTTCGACACTGGGCAGAAACATTGGGTTTTCTTTGCAATCGTTTCTTAAGTTGATTTCTGTTGAGAAGATCAATACACTTTCAGGCCAATCTACGGTCTGAACTCTTCTAACAGCTCAAACGTACAAATTACAGTGACGATACAAGTAGAGTTAATGAATAATGTTCCCTTGCCGCTAAAAAGAGCAGCCAGTTTTCTGTTTTTCAAACGAGGAGCATTCTATCGCTTCAGTTACTTTTCAACAAGCATGGATCAGAGAAGATCATATTGTAATTAATCTCAGGTTTCTTTCATGTAGCGCATGCAAAGTTTCCCCTGAGCAACGAAAGTAAAGCATTTAAAACTCAGCAGGATGAAGTGCTGGTGTTTTTACTGCACAGGCTGAGTCTCCAGTAAGCGGATAACAATGCTACAAAGGCCTCACGGGTGAACTAGGTGAAGGCCTTCACACTAAGGGACTGTAGGCAGATGGGCGTGTCGAATTAGCTCTGTCCAGATGTTAGCAGAATTGACAAAAGACTGTTAGTCTGTTTGCAGAGAATATTATGGAAAGAACCTGTCTTTGAAAAACCACAAAAGACACTGTAGTTAAGTTTCTGTAGTGTAGTGGTCATCACGTTTGCTTTACACGCAAAATGTCCTTGGTTTAATTCCAAGCAGAAACAACGTTCAGCTCTCGACGGAATATTTCAACTTTTAGCGACGCTGGCAGGCTCCATCTCTTTCTTCGTTTCCAGGCTTTTAACAAGCATGGACTTGAAGATTTCTGTCCAACAGCCGAGAAATGTTTCTGTAGTGTAGCGGTTATCACGTTTGCTTAACACGCAAGAGGTCCCCAGTTCGACACTGGGCAGAAACATTGGGTTTTCTTTGCAATCGTTTCTTAAGTTGATTTCTGTTGAGAAGATCAATACACTTTCAGGCCAATCTACGGTCTGAACTCTACTATCAGCTCAAATGTACAAATTACAGTGAGGATACAAGTAGAGTTAATGAATAATGTTCCCTTGCTTTACACGCAAAATGTCCTTGGTCCAATTCCAAGCAGAAACAACATTCAGCTCTCGACGGAATATTTCAACTTTTAGCAACGCTGGCAGGCTCCATCTCTTTCTTCGTTTCCAGGCTTTTAACAAGCATGGACTTGAAGATTTCTGTCCAACAGCTGAGAAATGTTTCTGTAGTGTAGCGGTTATCACGTTTGCTTAACACGCAAGAGGTCCCCAGTTCGACACTGGGCAGAAACATTGGGTTTTCTTTGCAATCGTTTCTTAAGTTGATTTCTGTTGAGAAGATCAATACACTTTCAGGCCAATCTACGGTCTGAACTCTACTATCAGCTCAAATGTACAAATTACAGTGAGGATACAAGTAGAGTTAATGAATAATGTTCCCTTGCTTTACACGCAAAATGTCCTTGGTCCAATTCCAAGCAGAAACAACATTCAGCTCTCGACGGAATATTTCAACTTTTAGCAACGCTGGCAGGCTCCATCTCTTTCTTCGTTTCCAGGCTTTTAACAAGCATGGACTTGAAGATTTCTGTCCAACAGCTGAGAAATGTTTCTGTAGTGTAGCGGTTATCACGTTTGCTTAACACGCAAGAGGTCCCCAGTTCGACACTGGGCAGAAACATTGGGTTTTCTTTGCAATCGTTTCTTAAGTTGATTTCTGTTGAGAAGATCAATACACTTTCAGGCCAATCTACGGTCTGAACTCTACTATCAGCTCAAATGTACAAATTACAGTGAGGATACAAGTAGAGTTAATGAATAATGTTCCCTTGCTTTACACGCAAAATGTCCTTGGTCCAATTCCAAGCAGAAACAACATTCAGCTCTCGACGGAATATTTCAACTTTTAGCAACGCTGGCAGGCTCCATCTCTTTCTTCGTTTCCAGGCTTTTAACAAGCATGGACTTGAAGATTTCTGTCCAACAGCTGAGAAATGTTTCTGTAGTGTAGCGGTTATCACGTTTGCTTAACACGCAAGAGGTCCCCAGTTCGACACTGGGCAGAAACATTGGGTTTTCTTTGCAATCGTTTCTTAAGTTGATTTCTGTTGAGAAGATCAATACACTTTCAGGCCAATCTACGGTCTGAACTCTACTATCAGCTCAAATGTACAAATTACAGTGAGGATACAAGTAGAGTTAATGAATAATGTTCCCTTGCTTTACACGCAAAATGTCCTTGGTTTAATTCCAAGCAGAAACAACATTCAGCTCTCCACGGAATATTTAAACTTTTAGCGACGCTGGCAGGCTCCATCTCTTTCTTCGTTTCCAGGCTTTTAACAAGCATGGACTTGAAGATTTCTGTCCAACAGCTGAGAAATGTTTCTGTAGTGTAGCGGTTATCACGTTTGCTTAACACGCAAGAGGTCCCCAGTTCGACACTGGGCAGAAACATTGGGTTTTCTTTGCAATCGTTTCTTAAGTTGATTTCTGTTGAGAAGATCAATACACTTTCAGGCCAATCTACGGTCTGAACTCTTCTAACAGCTCAAACGTACAAATTACAGTGACGATACAAGTAGAGTTAATGAATAATGTTCCCTTGCCGCTAAAAAGAGCAGCCAGTTTTCTGTTTTTCAAACGAGGAGCATTCTATCGCTTCAGTTACTTTTCAACAAGCATGGATCAGAGAAGATCATATTGTAATTAATCTCAGGTTTCTTTCATGTAGCGCATGCAAAGTTTCCCCTGAGCAACGAAAGTAGAGCATTTAAAACTCAGCAGGATGAAGTGCTGGTGTTTTTACTGCACAGGCTGAGTCTCCAGTAAGCGGATAACAATGCTACAAAGGCCTCACGGGTGAACTAGGTGAAGGCCTTCACACTAAGGGACTGTAGGCAGATGGGCGTGTCGAATTAGCTCTGTCCAGATGTTAGCAGAATTGACAAAAGACTGTTAGTCTGTTTGCAGAGAATATTATGGAAAGAACCTGTCTTTGAAAAACCACAAAAGACACTGTAGTTAAGTTTCTGTAGTGTAGTGGTCATCACGTTTGCTTTACACGCAACATGTCCTTGGTCCAATTCCAAGCAGAAACAACATTCAGCTCTCGATGGAATATTTCAACTTTTAGCAATGCTGGCAGGTTCCATCTCTTTCTTCGTTTCCAGGCTTTTAACAAGCATGGACTTGAAGATTTCTGTCCAACAGCCGAGAAATGTTTCTGTAGTGTAGCGGTTATCACGTTTGCTTAACACGCAAGAGGTCCCCAGTTCGACACTGGGCAGAAACATTGGGTTTTCTTTGCAATCGTTTCTTAAGTTGATTTCTGTTGAGAAGATCAATACACTTTCAGGCCAATCTACGGTCTGAACTCTACTATCAGCTCAAATGTACAAATTACAGTGAGGATACAAGTAGAGTTAATGAATAATGTTCCCTTGCTTTACACGCAAAATGTCCTTGGTTTAATTCCAAGCAGAAACAACATTCAGCTCTCGACGGAATATTTCAACTTTTAGCGACGCTGACAGGCTCCATCTCTTTCTTCGTTTCCAGGCTTTTAACAAGCATGGACTTGAAGATTTCTGTCCAACAGCCGAGAAATGTTTCTGTAGTGTAGCGGTTATCACGTTTGCTTTACACGCAAGAGGTCCCCAGTTCGACACTGGGCAGAAACATTGGGTTTTCTTTGCAATCGTTTCTTAAGTTGATTTCTGTTGAGAAGATCAATACACTTTCAGGCCAATCTACGGTCTGAACTCTTCTAACAGCTCAAACGTACAAATTACAGTGACGATACAAGTAGAGTTAATGAATAATGTTCCCTTGCCGCTAAAAAGAGCAGCCAGTTTTCTGTTTTTCAAACGAGGAGCATTCTATCGCTTCAGTTACTTTTCAACAAGCATGGATCAGAGAAGATCATATTGTAATTAATCTCAGGTTTCCTTCATGTAGCACATGCAAAGTTTCCCCTGAGCAAAGAAAGTAAAGCATTTAAAACTCAGCAGGATGAAGTGCTGGTGTTTTTACTGCACAGGCTGAGTCTCCAGTAAGCGGATAACAATGCTACAAAGGCCTCACGGGTGAACTAGGTGAAGGCCTTCACACTAAGGGACTGTAGGCAGATGGGCGTGTCGAATTAGCTCTGTCCAGATGTTAGCAGAATTGACAAAAGACTGTTAGTCTGTTTGCAGAGAATATTATGGAAAGAACCTGTCTTTGAAAAACCACAAAAGACACTGTAGATAAGTTTCTGTAGTGTAGTGGTCATCACGTTTGCTTTACATGCAAAATGTCCTTGGTCCAATTCCAAGCAGAAACAACGTTCAGCTCTCGACGGAATATTTCAACTTTTAGCGACGCTGACAGGCTCCATCTCTTTCTTCGTTTCCAGGCTTTTAACAAGCATGGACTTGAAGATTTCTGTCCAACAGCCGAGAAATGTTTCTGTAGTGTAGCGGTTATCACGTTTGCTTAACACGCAAGAGGTCCCCAGTTCGACACTGGGCAGAAACATTGGGTTTTCTTTGCAATCGTTTCTTAAGTTGATTTCTGTTGAGAAGATCAATACACTTTCAGGCCAATCTACGGTCTGAACTCTACTATCAGCTCAAATGTACAAATTACAGTGAGGATACAAGTAGAGTTAATGAATAATGTTCCCTTGCTTTACACGCAAAATGTCCTTGGTTTAATTCCAAGCAGAAACAACATTCAGCTCTCGACGGAATATTTCAACTTTTAGCGACGCTGACAGGCTCCATCTCTTTCTTCGTTTCCAGGCTTTTAACAAGCATGGACTTGAAGATTTCTGTCCAACAGCCGAGAAATATTTCTGTAGTGTAGCGGTTATCACTTTTGCTTTACACGCAAGAGGTCCCCAGTTCGACACTGGGCAGAAACATTGGGTTTTCTTTGCAATAGTTTCTTAAGTTGATTTCTGTTGAGAAGATCAATACACTTTCAGGCCAATCTACGGTCTGAACTCTACTATCAGCTCAAATGTACAAATTACAGTGAGGATACAAGTAGAGTTAATGAATAATGTTCCCTTGCTTTACACGCAAAATGTCCTTGGTCCAATTCCAAGCAGAAACAACATTCAGCTCTCGACGGAATATTTCAACTTTTAGCAACGCTGGCAGGCTCCATCTGTTTCTTCGTTTCCAGGCTTTTAACAAGCATGGACTTGAAGATTTCTGTCCAACAGCTGAGAAATGTTTCTGTAGTATAGCGGTTATCACGTTTGCTTAACACGCAAGAGGTCTCCAGTTCGACACTGGGCAGAAACGTTGGGTTTTCTTTGCAATCGTTTCTTAAGTTGATTTCTGTTGAGAAGATCAATACACTTTCAGGCAAATCTACGGTCTGAACTCTACTATCAGCTCAAATGTACAAATTACAGTGAGGATACAAGTAGAGTTATTGAATAATGTTCCCTTGCTTTACACGCAAAATGTCCTTGGTCCAGTTCCAAGCAGAAACAACATTCAGCTCTCGACGGAATATTTCAACTTTTAGCAACGCTGGCAGGCTCCATCTCTTTCTTCGTTTCCAGGCTTTTAACAAGCATGGACTTGAAGATTTCTGTCCAACAGCTGAGAAATGTTTCTGTAGTATAGCGGTTATCACGTTTGCTTAACACGCAAGAGGTCCCCAGTTCGACACTGGGCAGAAACGTTGGGTTTTCTTTGCAATCGTTTCTTAAGTTGATTTCTGTTGAGAAGATCAATACACTTTCAGGCCAATCTACGGTCTGAACTCTACTATCAGCTCAAATGTACAAATTACAGTGAGGATACAAGTAGAGTTAATGAATAATGTTCCCTTGCTTTACACGCAAAATGTCCTTGGTTTAATTCCAAGCAGAAACAACATTCAGCTCTCCACGGAATATTTAAACTTTTAGCGACGCTGGCAGGCTCCATCTCTTTCTTCGTTTCCAGGCTTTTAACAAGCATGGACTTGAAGATTTCTGTCCAACAGCCTAGAAATGTTTCTGTAGTTTAGCGGTTGTCACGTTTGCTTAACACGCAAGAGGTCCCCAGTTTGACACTGGGCAGAAACATTAGGTTTTCTTTGCAATCGTTTCTTAAGTTGATTTCTGTTGAGAAGATCAATACACTTTCAGGCCAATCTACGGTCTGAACTCTACTATCAGCTCAAATGTACAAATTACAGTGAGGATACAAGTAGAGTTAATGAATAATGTTCCCTTGCTTTACACGCAAAATGTCCTTGGTTTAATTCCAAGCAGAAACAACATTCAGCTCTCCACGGAATATTTAAACTTTTAGCGACGCTGGCAGGCTCCATCTCTTTCTCCGTTTCCAGGCTTTTAACAAGCATGGACTTGAAGATTTCT
Source organism: Rhodeus uyekii (assembly GCA_037043235.1). Taxonomy (NCBI): domain Eukaryota; kingdom Metazoa; phylum Chordata; class Actinopteri; order Cypriniformes; family Acheilognathidae; genus Rhodeus; species Rhodeus uyekii. The sequence goes on from JAWRVZ010000986.1 coordinate 41,394, forward strand.
GTCCAACAGCTGAAAAATGTTTCTGTAGTGTAGCGGTTATCACGTTTGCTTAACACGCAAGAGGTCCCCAGTTCGACACTGGGCAGAAACTTTGGGTTTTCTTTGCAATCGTTTCTTAAGTTGATTTCTGTTGAGAAGATCAATACACTTTCAGGCCAATCTACGGTCTGAACTCTTCTAACAGCTCAAACGTACAAATTACAGTGACGATACAAGTAGAGTTAATGAATAATGTTCCCTTGCCGCTAAAAAGAGCAGCCAGTTTTCTGTTTTTCAAACGAGGAGCATTCTATCGCTTCAGTTACTTTTCAACAAGCATGGATCAGAGAAGATCATATTGTAATTAATCTCAGGTTTCTTTCATGTAGCGCATGCAAAGTTTCCCCTGAGCAACGAAAGTAAAGCATTTAAAACTCAGCAGGATGAAGTGCTGGTGTTTTTACTGCACAGGCTGAGTCTCCAGTAAGCGGATAACAATGCTACAAAGGCCTCACGGGTGAACTAGGTGAAGGCCTTCACACTAAGGGACTGTAGGCAGATGGGCGTGTCGAATTAGCTCTGTCCAGATGTTAGCAGAATTGACAAAAGACTGTTAGTCTGTTTGCAGAGAATATTATGGAAAGAACCTGTCTTTGAAAAACCACAAAAGACACTGTAGTTAAGTTTCTGTAGTGTAGTGGTCATCACGTTTGCTTTACATGCAAAATGTCCTTGGTCCAATTCCAAGCAGAAACAACGTTCAGCTCTCGACGGTATATTTCAACTTTTAGCGACGCTGGCAGGCTCCATCTCTTTCTTCGTTTCCAGGCTTTTAACAAGCATGGACTTGAAGATTTCTGTCCAACAGCCGAGAAATGTTTCTGTAGTTTAGCGGTTATCACGTTTGCTTAACACGCAAGAGGTCCCCAGTTCGACACTGGGCAGAAACATTGGGTTTTCTTTGCAATCGTTTCTTAAGTTGATTTCTGTGGAGAAGATCAATACACTTTCAGGCCAATCTACGGTCTCAACTCTACTATCAGCTCAAATGTACAAATTACAGTGAGGATACAAGTAGATTTAATGAATAATGTTCCCTTGCTTTACACGCAAAATGTCCTTGGTCCAATTCCAAGCAGAAACAACATTCAGCTCTCGACGGAATATTTCAACTTTTAGCAACGCTGGCAGGCTCCATCTCTTTCTTCGTTTCCAGGCTTTTAACAAGCATGGACTTGAAGATTTCTGTCCAACAGCTGAGAAATGTTTCTGTAGTGTAGCGGTTATCACGCTTGCTTAACACGCAAGAGGTCCCCAGTTCGACACTGGGCAGAAACATTGGACTTTCTTTGCAATCGTTTCTTAAGTTGATTTCTGTTGAGAAGATCAATACACTTTCAGGCCAATCTACGGTCTGAACTCTACTATCAGCTCAAATGTACAAATTACAGTGAGGATACAAGTAGAATTAATGAATAATGTTCACTTGCTTTACACGCAAAATGTCATTGGTTTAATTCCAAGCAGAAACAACATTCAGCTCTCCACGGAATATTTAAACTTTTAGTGACGCTGGCAGGCTCCATCTCTTTCTTCGTTTCCAGGCTTTTAACAAGCATGGACTTGAAGATTTCTGTCCAACAGCCGAGAAATGTTTCTGTAGTTTAGCGGTTATCACGTTTGCTTAACACGCAAGAGGTCCCCAGTTCGACACTGGGCAGAAACATTGGGTTTTCTTTGCAATCGTTTCTTAAGTTGATTTCTGTTGAGAAGATCAATACACTTTCAGGCCAATCTACGGTCTGAACTCTACTATCAGCTCAAATGTACAAATTACAGTGACGATACAAGTAGAGTTAATGAATAATGTTCCCTTGCCGCTAAAAAGAGCAGCCAGTTTTCTGTTTTTCAAACGAGGAGCATTCTATCGCTTCAGTTACTTTTCAACAAGCATGGATCAGAGAAGATCATATTGTAATTAATCTCAGGTTTCCTTCATGTAGCACATGCAAAGTTTCCCCTGAGCAAAGAAAGTAAAGCATTTAAAACTCAGCAGGATGAAGTGCTGGTGTTTTTACTGCACAGGCTGAGTCTCCAGTAAGCGGATAACAATGCTACAAAGGCCTCACGGGTGAACTAGGTGAAGGCCTTCACACTAAGGGACTGTAGGCAGATGGGCGTGTCGAATTAGCTCTGTCCAGATGTTAGCAGAATTGACAAAAGACTGTTAGTCTGTTTGCAGAGAATATTATGGAAAGAACCTGTCTTTGAAAAACCACAAAAGACACTGTAGATAAGTTTCTGTAGTGTAGTGGTCATCACGTTTGCTTTACATGCAAAATGTCCTTGGTCCAATTCCAAGCAGAAACAACGTTCAGCTCTCGACGGAATATTTCAACTTTTAGCGACGCTGACAGGCTCCATCTCTTTCTTCGTTTCCAGGCTTTTAACAAGCATGGACTTGAAGATTTCTGTCCAACAGCCGAGAAATGTTTCTGTAGTGTAGCGGTTATCACGTTTGCTTAACACGCAAGAGGTCCCCAGTTCGACACTGGGCAGAAACATTGGGTTTTCTTTGCAATCGTTTCTTAAGTTGATTTCTGTTGAGAAGATCAATACACTTTCAGGCCAATCTACGGTCTGAACTCTACTATCAGCTCAAATGTACAAATTACAGTGAGGATACAAGTAGAGTTAATGAATAATGTTCCCTTGCTTTACACGCAAAATGTCCTTGGTTTAATTCCAAGCAGAAACAACATTCAGCTCTCGACGGAATATTTCAACTTTTAGCGACGCTGACAGGCTCCATCTCTTTCTTCGTTTCCAGGCTTTTAACAAGCATGGACTTGAAGATTTCTGTCCAACAGCCGAGAAATGTTTCTGTAGTGTAGCGGTTATCACGTTTGCTTTACACGCAAGAGGTCCCCAGTTCGACACTGGGCAGAAACTTTGGGTTTTCTTTGCAATCGTTTCTTAAGTTGATTTCTGTTGAGAAGATCAATACACTTTCAGGCCAATCTACGGTCTGAACTCTTCTAACAGCTCAAACGTACAAATTACAGTGACGATACAAGTAGAGTTAATGAATAATGTTCCCTTGCCGCTAAAAAGAGCAGCCAGTTTTCTGTTTTTCAAACGAGGAGCATTCTATCGCTTCAGTTACTTTTCAACAAGCATGGATCAGAGAAGATCATATTGTAATTAATCTCAGGTTTCCTTCATGTAGCACATGCAAAGTTTCCCCTGAGCAAAGAAAGTAAAGCATTTAAAACTCAGCAGGATGAAGTGCTGGTGTTTTTACTGCACAGGCTGAGTCTCCAGTAAGCGGATAACAATGCTACAAAGGCCTCACGGGTGAACTAGGTGAAGGCCTTCACACTAAGGGACTGTAGGCAGATGGGCGTGTCGAATTAGCTCTGTCCAGATGTTAGCAGAATTGACAAAAGACTGTTAGTCTGTTTGCAGAGAATATTATGGAAAGAACCTGTCTTTGAAAAACCACAAAAGACACTGTAGATAAGTTTCTGTAGTGTAGTGGTCATCACGTTTGCTTTACATGCAAAATGTCTTTGGTCCAATTCCAAGCAGAAACAACGTTCAGCTCTCGACGGAATATTTCAACTTTTAGCGACGCTGACAGGCTCCATCTCTTTCTTCGTTTCCAGGCTTTTAACAAGCATGGACTTGAAGATTTCTGTCCAACAGCCGAGAAATGTTTCTGTAGTGTAGCGGTTATCACGTTTGCTTAACACGCAAGAGGTCCCCAGTTCGACACTGGGCAGAAACATTGGGTTTTCTTTGCAATCGTTTCTTAAGTTGATTTCTGTTGAGAAGATCAATACACTTTCAGGCCAATCTACGGTCTGAACTCTACTATCAGCTCAAATGTACAAATTACAGTGAGGATACAAGTAGAGTTAATGAATAATGTTCCCTTGCTTTACACGCAAAATGTCCTTGGTTTAATTCCAAGCAGAAACAACATTCAGCTCTCGACGGAATATTTCAACTTTTAGCGACGCTGACAGGCTCCATCTCTTTCTTCGTTTCCAGGCTTTTAACAAGCATGGACTTGAAGATTTCTGTCCAACAGCCGAGAAATATTTCTGTAGTGTAGCGGTTATCACGTTTGCTTTACACGCAAGAGGTCCCCAGTTCGACACTGGGCAGAAACATTGGGTTTTCTTTGCAATCGTTTCTTAAGTTGATTTCTGTTGAGAAGATCAATACACTTTCAGGCCAATCTACGGTCTGAACTCTACTATCAGCTCAAATGTACAAATTACAGTGAGGATACAAGTAGAGTTAATGAATAATGTTCCCTTGCCGCTAAAAAGAGCAGCCAGTTTTCTGTTTTTCAAACGAGGAGCATTCTATCGCTTCAGTTACTTTTCAACAAGCATGGATCAGAGAAGATCATATTGTAATTAATTTCAGGTTTCCTTCATGTAGCACATGCAAAGTTTCCCCTGAGCAACGAAAGTAAAGCATTTAAAACTCAGCAGGATGAAGTGCTGGTGTTTTTACTGCACAGGCTGAGTCTCCAGTAAGCGGATAACAATGCTACAAAGGCCTCACGGGTGAACTAGGTGGAGGCCTTCACACTAAGGGACTGTAGGCAGATGGGCGTGTCGAATTAGCTCGGTCCAGATGTTAGCAGAATTGACAAAAGACTGTTAGTCTGTTTGCAGAGAATATTATGGAAAGAACCTGTCTTTGAAAAACCACAAAAGACACTGTAGTTAAGTTTCTGTAGTGTAGTGGTCATCACGTTTGCTTTACATGCAAAATGTCCTTGGTCCAATTCCAAGCAGAAACAACGTTAAGCTCTCGACGGTATATTTCAACTTTTAGCGATGCTGGCAGGCTCCATCTCTTTCTTCGTTTCCAGGCTTTTAACAAGCATGGACTTGAAGATTTCTGTCCAACAGCCGAGAAATGTTTCTGTAGTTTAGCGGTTATCACGTTTGCTTAACACGCAAGAGGTCCCCAGTTCGACACTGGGCAGAAACATTGGGTTTTCTTTGCAATCGTTTCTTAAGTTGATTTCTGTGTAGAAGATCAATACACTTTCAGGCCAATCTACGGTCTCAACTCTACTATCAGCTCAAATGTACAAATTACAGTGAGGATACAAGTAGAGTTAATGAATAATGTTCCCTTGCTTTACACGCAAAATGTCCTTGGTTTAATTTCAAGCAGAAACAACATTCAGCTCTCGACGGAATATTTCAACTTTTAGCGACGCTGACAAGCTCCATCTCTTTCTTCGTTTCCAAGCTTTTAACAAGCATGGACTTGAAGATTTCTGTCCAACAGCCGAGAAATGTTTCTGTAGTGTAGCGGTTATCACGTTTGCTTAACACGCAAGAGGTCCCCAGTTCGACACTGGGCAGAAACATTGGGTTTTCTTTGCAATCGTTTCTTAAGTTGATTTCTGTTGAGAAGATCAATACACTTTCAGGCCAATCTACGGTCTGAACTCTTCTAACAGCTCAAACGTACAAATTACAGTGAGGATACAAGTAGAGTTAATGAATAATGTTCCCTTGCCGCTAAAAAGAGCAGCCAGTTTTCTGTTTTTCAAACGAGGAGCATTCTATCGCTTCAGTTACTTTTCAACAAGCATGGATCAGAGAAGATCATATTGTAATTAATTTCAGGTTTCCTTCATGTAGCACATGCAAAGTTTCCCCTGAGCAACGAAAGTAAAGCATTTAAAACTCATCAGGATGAAGTGCTGGTGTTTTTACTGCACAGGCTGAGTCTCCAGTAAGCGGATAACAATGCTACAAAGGCCTCACGGGTGAACTAGGTGGAGGCCTTCACACTAAGGGACTGTAGGCAGATGGGCGTGTCGAATTAGCTCGGTCCAGATGTTAGCAGAATTGACAAAAGACTGTTAGTCTGTTTGCAGAGAATATTATGGAAAGAACCTGTCTTTGAAAAACCACAAAAGACACTGTAGTTAAGTTTCTGTAGTGTAGTGGTCATCACGTTTGCTTTACAATCAAAATGTCCTTGGTCCAATTCCAAGCAGAAACAACGTTCAGCTCTCGACGGTATATTTCAACTTTTAGCGACGCTGGCAGGCTCCATCTCTTTCTTCGTTTCCAGGCTTTTAACAAGCATGGACTTGAAGATTTCTGTCCAACAGCCGAGAAATGTTTCTGTAGTTTAGCGGTTATCACGTTTGCTTAACACGCAAGAGGTCCCCAGTTCGACACTGGGCAGAAACATTGGGTTTTCTTTGCAATCGTTTCTTAAGTTGATTTCTGTGTAGAAGATCAATACACTTTCAGGCCAATCTACGGTCTCAACTCTACTATCAGCTCAAATGTACAAATTACAGTGAGGATACAAGTAGAGTTAATGAATAATGTTCCCTTGCTTTACACGCAAAATGTCCTTGGTTTAATTCCAAGCAGAAACAACATTCAGCTCTCGACGGAATATTTCAACTTTTAGCGACGCTGACAGGCTCCATCTCTTTCTTCGTTTCCAGGCTTTTAACAAGCATGGACTTGAAGATTTCTGTCCAACAGCCGAGAAATGTTTCTGTAGTGTAGCGGTTATCACGTTTGCTTTACACGCAAGAGGTCCCCAGTTCGACACTGGGCAGAAACTTTGGGTTTTCTTTGCAATCGTTTCTTAAGTTGATTTCTGTTGAGAAGATCAATACACTTTCAGGCCAATCTACGGTCTGAACTCTTCTAACAGCTCAAACGTACAAATTACAGTGACGATACAAGTAGAGTTAATGAATAATGTTCCCTTGCCGCTAAAAAGAGCAGCCAGTTTTCTGTTTTTCAAACGAGGAGCATTCTATCGCTTCAGTTACTTTTCAACAAGCATGGATCAGAGAAGATCATATTGTAATTAATCTCAGGTTTCCTTCATGTAGCACATGCAAAGTTTCCCCTGAGCAAAGAAAGTAAAGCATTTAAAACTCAGCAGGATGAAGTGCTGGTGTTTTTACTGCACAGGCTGAG
>JAWRVZ010000987.1:0-48287 GCA_037043235.1 Rhodeus uyekii
TGACGGAAAATGACGTCATAGGGTGCAATCGAATCGTCTTGAGCCAAGGAATCAGTGGACAAAAGAATTCTGTTTCTAGGACATACGGTGCAAAAGTTATTTACGTAAACGTGAGTGCAACTTTGGACAGTTGGTGGCGCTAGAGAGATTGAGTTAGAGACTTCAATTTTGCTATGGTCAATGATTGGACTCTCCTTTATGAGTGTGCCAACTTTTTTTCATTTTCCCGCTTACGGTTCTATGGGCTGTCATAGACTTCAATGGCAGAAGAAGAATAATAATAATAATAATAATAAGAACCGGAACAAAAACAATAGGTGCCTCCGCACCTTCGGTGCTTGGCCCCTAATAATAAGAACCGGAACAAAAACAATAGGTGCCTCCGCACCTTCGGTGCTTGGCCCCTAATAATAAGAACCGGAACAAAAACAATAGGTGCCTCCGCACCTTCGGTGCTTGGCCCCTAATAAGAACCGGAACAAAAACAATAGGTGCCTCCGCACCTTCGGTGCTTGGCCCCTAATAATAATAAGAACCGGAACAAAAACAATAGGTGCCTCCGCACCTTCGGTGCTTGGCCCCTAATAATAAGAACCGGAACAAAAACAATAGGTGCCTCCGCACCTTCGGTGCTTGGCCCCTAAATAGCTGCTAGCAGCCATCACGGGGCCAAGCGCAAGGAGGGCATTAAATGTCATGCCGACATGGCTGGCATCATCAGACCAATGGCAGTAAGAATCTAAAGACATTTCAATATGACTTAAGTCTAAATGGCTGAAAAATCAACAATACGGTCTTTAGTAATTCGATTTAATGGTTTATCACATTCAACCAGCAGGCAGCGCTGTAACCAAATTGTAGTGTCAATTCATGTGGTACATTGAGAGTGTGGTGACATTGACACATGCAAAGTTTGCTTTCAATTGGGTAAACCATTGCTGACAGAGCACTAAAGTCATGTGTTTGTTAAACATAGAATCTTATAAGAAAAATCGAAATGGCAGACGCTCAAAATGGCCGATATGGGAAAATTTGGTATCACAGGACTCGGCATGACCCATTGGATCTAAAGAGACCAGTTTCATGATTTTTGGCCAAAGGGTTCAGGAGTTATAAGCAAAAAAGTCAGTTTTTTAATATCTCCTGACCACTAGGGGGCAGAGCGCCAAAACTCTGCAGGTAGCCTCAAACCATGATTGACATAACACACACCTAGTTTGGTCAGAAAAGGCTAATGCATTGGGGAGATAAAGCCTCAATTTCATTTTGGCGACTTTTACCTCAGATTCTTTCACGAGTTATTCGTAAACGGTTTGACGAATCAACTTTGTTTATATATCGTTTTGTCAACATTGTCAGGAGATGATGTGGTTCAATTTTCGTGAACATCGGACGAACGGCCTAGGAGGAGTTCGACAAAGTAGGTTTTTCATAAAATTCAAAATGGCGGGAAAATTTTCATGACGGAAAATGACGTCATAGGGTGCAATCGAATCGTCTTGAGCCAAGGAATCAGTGGACAAAAGAATTTTGTTTCTAGGACATACGGTTCAAAAGTTATTTACGTAAACGTGAGTGCAACTTTGGACAGTTGGTGGCGGTAAGAGATTGAGTTAGAGACTTCAATTTTGCTATGGTCAATGATTAGACTCTCCTTTATGAGTGTGCCAACTTTTTTTCATTTTCCCGCTTACGGTTCTATGGGCTGTCATAGACTTCAATGGCAGAAGAAGAATAATAATAAATATAGCTGCTAGCAGCCATCACGGGGCCAAGCGCAAGGAGGGCATTATATGTCATGCCGACATGACTGGCATCATCAGACCAACGGCAGTAAAAATCTAAAGACATTTCAATATGACTTAAGTCTAAATGGCTGAAAAACCAACAATACGGTCTTTAGCAATTCGATTTAATGGTTTATCGCATTCAACCAACAGGCAGCGCTGTAACCAAATTGTAGTGTGTGGTACATTGAGAGTGTGGTGACATTGACACATGCAAAGTTTGCTTTCAATTGGGTAAACCATTGCTGACAGAGCACTAAAGTCATGTGTTTGTTAAACATAGCATCTTATAAGAAAAATCGAAATGGCAGACGCTCAAAATGGCCGATATGGGAAAATTTGGTATCACAGGGCTCGGCATGACCCACTGGATCTAAAGACAGCAGTTTCATGATTTTTAGACAAAGCGTTCAGGAGTTATAATCAAAAATGTCAGTTTTTTAATATCTCCTGACCACTAGGGGGCAGAGCGCCAAAACTCTGCAGGTAGCCTCAGACCATGATTGACATAACACACACCTAGTTTGGTCAGAAAACACTAATGCGTTGCGGAGATAAAGCCTCAATTTCATTTTTGCGACCATTACGTCGGATTCTTTCGCGAGTTATTCGTAAACGGTTTGACATATCAACTTGTCAGTTTGGATAATATCTCCTGACCATGAGGGGGCAGAGCGCCAAATGACTCTGGCAGGTAGCCTCAACCATGATTGACATAACGGTCTGGGAGGAGTTCGAAAAAGTAGGTTTTTAAAGAAAAACAACATGGTGGACAAGAAGTTTGGCCGACTATGACAAATTTGGTATCTGTGATTCTTGGTTTGTAAACCAAGGAACGTATAAAGATAATTTGTTTTACCATAGGTTAACGCACTCAAAAGTTATTAGCATATTTGTAAATTTGTTTATAACTTTTGACCACAAGGTGGTGCTGCCTCGAAACTTTTTGTGTTGTATCAGGCCCTGGTGCCGAAGACACATCTCGAGTTTCGTAACGATACGCCAATGTGTTTGTTAAATATAGCAATTTATGACAATATTCAAAATGGCCGACGCTCAAAAGTTATTAGCCGATATTTGAAAAATTTGGTATCGCACGACTCACAAGGTGCACTGCTGCCTCGAGACTTTTTGTGTTGTATTAGGCCCTGGTGCCGAAGCGACACATCTCGAGTTATAAGTAACGATACGCCAATGTGTTTGTCCTAAATATAGCAATTTATGACAATATTCAAAATGGCCGACGCTCAAAATGGCCGATATGGAAAAATTTGGTATCGCACGACTCGGCATGATGCACTGAATCTAAAGAGACCAGTTTTATTATTTTTGGCCAAAGCGTTCAGAAGTTATAAGCAAATATTTAACTTTTTCATATCTCCTGACCACTAGGGGGCACAGCGCCAAAACTCTGCAGGTAGCCTCAGACCATGATTGACATAACACCCACCTAGTTTGGTCAGAAAACGCTAATGCGTTGCGGAGATAAAGCCTCAGTTTCATTTTTGCGACCATTACGTCGGATTCTTTCGCGAGTTATTCGAAAACGGTTTGACATATCAACTTTCTTTGGATAACTTTTTGTCAACATCGTCTGGAGATGATGTGGTTCAATTTTCGTGAAAATCGGACAAACGGCCTAGGAGGAGTTCGAAAAAGTAGGTTTTTCATAAAATTCAAAATGGCGGGAAAATTTTCATGACGGAAAATGACGTCATAGGGTGCAATCGAATCGTCTTGAGCCAAGGAATCAGTGGACATAAGAATTTTGTTTCTAGGTCATACGGTTCAAAAGTTATTAGCATAAACGTTAGTTCTTGAGCCAAGCCAACTTTCATCATTTTCCCGCATACGGTTCTATGGCCGAAGTGGACATAAGAATTTTGTTTCTAGGTCATACGGTTCAAAAGTTATTAGCATAAACGTTAGTTCAACTTTGGACAGTTGGTGGCGCTAGAGATTTTGAGTTAGAGACTTCAAATTTGTTATGGTCAATGATTGGACTGTCCTTAATGAGTGTGCCAACTTTCATCATTTTCCCGCATACGGTTCTATGGCCTGCCATAGACTCCCATGGCGGAAGAAGAAGAAGATGAAGAATAATAATAAGAACCGGAACAGAAACAATAGGTGCCTTCGCACCTTCGGTGCTTGGCCCCTAATAAGAACCGGAACAAAAACAATAGGTGCCTCCGCACCTTCGGTGCTTGGCCCCTAAATAATAATAATAAATATAGCTGCAAGCAGCCATTACGGGGCCAAGCACAAGGAGGACATTAAATGTCATGAAGACATGGCTGGCAGCATCAGACCAACGGCAGTAAGCAACTAAAGACATTTCAATATGACTTCAGTCTAAATGGCTGAAAAATCATCAATACGGTCTTTAGTAATTCGTTCGACGACCAACAGGCAGCGCTGTAACCAAATTGATGTGTCAAATTTATGTGGTATATCCAGAGTGAGGTGACACATGCAAAGTTTGGTGTCAATAGGGTAAAGCATTGCTGACATACAGCTTTAAAGTCATGTGTTTGTTAAGCAAAGCATTTCATGACAAAATTCTAAATAGCTGACGCTGAAAATGGCCGATATGGGAAAATTTGGTATCGCACGACTCGGCATGATGCCCTGAATCTAAAGACAGCAGTTTCATGATTTTTGGACAAAGCGATCAGGAGTTATAATCAAAAATGTCAGTATTTTATATCTTCTGACCACTAGGGGGCAGAGCGCCAAAACTCTGCAGGTAGCCTCAGAACATGATTGACATGAAACACAGAAAGTTTGGTCAGAATACGCTAATGCGTTGCGGAGATATAGCCTCGCTTTATTTGGTGGCCATTTGGTCAGAATACGCTTGTTCGCAATTTTATCAAGGAACCTGTTTAGCCTCGCTTTATTTGGTGGCCATTTGGTCAAATTTGTTCGCAATTTTATCGAAACCTGTTTGACGAATCAACTTTATTTTAATAACTTTTGGTCAGCATGGTCTGAAGATGTTATGATTCAATTTTGGTGAAAATTGGACAAACGGTGTGGGAGGAGTTCGAAAAAGTAGGTTTTTAAAGAAAAACAACATGGCGGACAGGAAGTTTGGCCGACTATGACAAATTTGGTATCTGTGTTCTCGGTTTGACCCAAGGAACGTATAAAGACAACTTATTTTACCATAGGTTAACGTGTTAAAAAGTTATTAGCATTTTTGCAAATTTGTTTATAACTTTTGACCACAAGGTGGCGCTGCCTCGAAATTTTTTGTGTTGTATCAGGCCCAGATGCCGAAGACACATATCGAGTTTCGTAACAATACGCCAATGTGTTTGTTAAATATAGCAATTTATGACAATATTCAAAATGGCCGACCCTCAAAATGGCCGATATGGGAAAATTTAGTATCGCACGACTCGGCATGATGCCCTGCCGATATGGGAAAATTTAATCGCTAACATGAGAATCTAACACCAGTTTTATGATTTTTGGTCGAAGCATTCAGAAGTTATAAGCAAATATTTCACTTTTTTATATCTCCAGACCACTAGGGGGCAGAGCGCTAAAACTCTGCAGGTAGCCTCAGACCATGAGTGACATAACACACACCAAGTTTGGTCAGAATACGCTAATGCGTTGCGGAGATATAGCCTTGCTTTCATTTCTGCGGCCATTTTGTCGAATTCTTTCGCAAGTTATTCGTAAACGGTTTGACAAATCAACTTTCTTTTAATAACTTTTTGTCAGCATTGTCTGGAGATGATGTGGTTCAATTTTCGTGAAAATCAGACGAACGGCCTAGGAGGAGTTCGAAAAAGTAGGTTTTTCTTAAAATTCAAAATGGCGGGAAAATTTTTATGACGGAAAATGACGTCATAGGGTGCAATCGAATCGTCTTGAGCCAAGGAATTAGTGGACGAAAGAATTTTGTTTCTAGGACATACGGTTCAAGAGTTATTTACGTAAACGTGAGTGCAACTTTGGACAGTTGGTGGCGCTAGAGACATTGAGTTAGAGACTTCAAATTTGCTATGGTCAATGATTGGCTTGTCCTCTATCAGTGTGCCAAATTTCATCATTTTCCCGCAAACGGTTCTATGGCCTTACATAGACTTCCATGGCGGAAGAAGAAGAAGAAGATGAATAATAAATATAGCTGCTAGCAGCCATCACGGGGCCAAGCGCAAGGAGGGCATTAAATGTCATGCCGACATGGCTGGCGTCATCAGACCAACGGCAGTAAGAATCTAAAGACATTTCAATATGACTTAAGTCTAAATGGCTGAAAAATCAACAATACGGTCTTTAGTATTTCGATTTAATGGTTTATCACATTCAATCAACAGGCAGCGCTGTAACCAAATTGTAGTGTCAATTCATGTGGTACATTGAGAGTGTGGTGACAGTTTGCTTTCAATGACACATGCAAAGTTTGCTTTCAATTGGGTAAACCATTGCTGACAGACCACTAAAGCCATGTGTTTGTTAAACAAAGAATCTTATAAGAAAAATCGAAATGGCAGACGCTCAAAATGGCCGATATGGGAAAATTTGGTATCACAGGACTCGGCATGACCCACTGGATCTAAAGAGACCAGTTTCATGATTTTTGGCCAAAGGGTTCAGGAGTTATAATCAAAAAAGTCAGTTTTTTAATATCTCCTGACCACTAGGGGGCAGAGCGCCAAAACTCTGCAGGTAGCCTCAGACCATGATTGACATAACACACACCTAGTTTGGTCAGAAAACGCTAATGCGTTGCGGAGATAAAGCCTCAATTTCATTTTTGCGACCATTACGTTGGATTCTTTCGCGAGTTATTCGTAAACGGTTTGACATATCAACTTTCTTTGGATAACTTTTGGTCATGATGGTCTGGAGATGATGTGGTTCAATTTTGGTGAAAATTGGACAAACGGTCTGGGAGGAGTTCGAAAAAGTAGGTTTTTAAAGAAAAATAACATGGCAAATCGGAGGTTTGGCCGAATATGACATATTTGGTATCTATGGTCTCGGCTTGACCCAATGAACACATTAAGACCATTTGTTTTACAATAGGTTAACGTCATCAAAAGTTATTAGCATATTTGTAAATTTGGTTATAACTTTTGACCACAAGGTGGCGCTGCCCCCAAACTTTTTGTGCCGTATCAATGTTAGGTGCCAAAGACACATATTGAGTTTCGTAACGATACGCTAATCCATTTGTTAAATATAGCAATTTATGACAATATTCAAAATGGCCGACGCTCTAAATGGCCGATATGGGAAAATTTGGTATCGCACGACTCGGCATGATGCACTGAATCTAACGAGACCAGTTTTAAGATTTTTGGACAAAGCGTTCAGGAGTTGTAAGGAAAAATGTCACTTTTTCATATCTCCTGACCACTAGGGGGCACAGCGCCAAAACTCTGCAGGTAGCCTCAGACCATGATTGACATAACACACACCGAGTTTGGTCAGAAAACGCTAATGCGTTGTGGAGATATAGCCTCAAGTTCATTTTTGCGATCATTACGTCGGATTCTTTCGTGAGTTATTCATAAACGGTTTGACATTTCAACTTTCTTTGGATAACTTTTTGTCACCATGGTCTGGAGATGATGTGGTTCAATTTTCGTGAAAATCGGACAAACGGCCTAGGAGGAGTTCGAAAAAGTAGGTTTTTCATAAAATTCAAAATGGCGGGAAAATATTCATGACGGAAAATGACGTCATATGGTGCAATCGAATCGTCTTGAGCCAAGGAATCAGTGGACATAAAAATTTTGTTTCTAGGACATACGGTTCAAAAGTTATTAACGTAAACGTGAGTGCAACTTTGGACAGTTGGTGGCGCTATAGAGATTCACGGTTCAAACTTGTTAGAGACTTCAATTTTGCTATGGTCAATGATTGGACTGTCCTTAATGAGTGTGCCAACTTTTTTTCATTTTCCCGTTTACGGTTCTATGGGCTGCCATAGACTCCCATGGCACAAGAAAAAGAATAATAAATATAGCTGCTAGCAGCCATCACGGGGCCAAGCGCAAGGAGGGCATTAAATGTCATGCCGACATGGCTGGCATCATCAGACCAACAGCAGTAAGAATCTAAAGACATTTCAATATGACTTAAGTCTAAATGGCTGAAAAATCAACAATAGGGTCTTTAGTAATTCGATTTAATGGTTTATCACATTCAACCAACAGGCAGCGCTGTAACCACATTGTAGTGTCAATTCATGTGGTACATTGAGAGTGTGGTGACATTGACACATGCAAAGTTTGCTTTCAATTGGGTAAACCGATTGCTGACAGACTCGGCACTAAAGTCATGTGTTTGTTAAACATAGAATCTTATAAGAAAAATCGAAATGGCAGACGCTCAAAATGGCCGATATGGGAAAATTTGGTATCACAGGACTCGGCATGACCCACTGGATCTAAAGAGACCAGTTTCATGATTTTTGGCCAAAGGGTTCAGGAGTTATAAGCAAAAAAGTCAGTTTTTTAATATCTCCTGACCACTAGGGGGCAGAGCGCCAAAACTCTGCAGGTAGCCTCAAACCATGATTGACATAACACACACCTAGTTTGGTCAGAAAAGGCTAATGCATTGGGGAGATAAAGCCTCAATTTCATTTTGGCGACTTTTACCTCAGATTCTTTCACGAGTTATTCGTAAACGGTTTGACGAATCAACTTTGTTTATATATCGTTTTGTCAACATTGTCAGGAGATGATGTGGTTCAATTTTCGTGAACATCGGACGAACGGCCTAGGAGGAGTTCGACAAAGTAGGTTTTTCATAAAATTCAAAATGGCGGGAAAATTTTCATGACGGAAAATGACGTCATAGGGTGCAATCGAATCGTCTTGAGCCAAGGAATCAGTGGACAAAAGAATTTTGTTTCTAGGACATACGGTTCAAAAGTTATTTACGTAAACGTGAGTGCAACTTTGGACAGTTGGTGGCGGTAGAGAGATTGAGTTAGAGACTTCAATTTTGCTATGGTCAATGATTAGACTCTCCTTTATGAGTGTGCCAACTTTTTTTCATTTTCCCGCTTACGGTTCTATGGGCTGTCATAGACTTCAATGGCAGAAGAAGAATAATAATAATAAATATAGCTGCTAGCAGCCATCACGGGGCCAAGCGCAAGGAGGGCATTAAATGTCATGCCGACATGGCTGGCATCATCAGACCAACGGCAGTAAGAATCTAAAGAGATTTCAATATGACTTAAGTCTAAATGGCTGAAAAATCAACAATACGGTCTTTAGTATTTCGATTTAATGGTTTATCACATTCAACCAACAGGCAGCGCTGTAACCAAATTGTAGTGTCAATTCATGTGGTACATTGAGAGTGTGGTGACATTGACACATGCAAAGTTTGCTTTCAATTGGGTAAACCATTGCTGACAGACCACTAAAGTCATGTGTTTGTTAAACATAGCATCTTATAAGAAAAATCGAAATGGCAGACGCTCAAAATGGCCGATATGGGAATATTTGGTATCACAGGACTCGGCATGACCCACTGGATCTAAAGAGACCAGTTTCATGATTTTTGGACAAAGCGTTCAGGAGTTATAATCAAAAATGACAGTTTTTCATATCTCCTGACCAGTAGGGGGCAGAGCGCCAAAACTCTGCAGGTAGCCTCAGACCATAATTGACATAACACACACCTAGTTTGGTCAGAAAAGGCAAATGCATTACGGAGATAAAGCCTCAATTTCATTTTAGCGACTATTACCTCAGATTCTTTTGTGAGTTATTCGTAAATGGTTTGACGAACCAACTTCCTTTATATATCGTTTTGTCCACATTGTCTGGAGATGATGTGGTTCAATTTTCGTGAAAATCGGACGAACGGCCTAGGAGGAGTTCGAAAAAGTAGGTTTTTCATAAAATTCAAAATGGCGGGAAAATTTTCATGACGGAAAATGACGTCATAGGGTGCAATTGAATCGTCTTGAGCCAAGGAATCAGTGGACAAAAGAATTTTGTTTCTAGGACATACGGTTCAAAAGTTATTTACATAAACGTGAGTGCAACTTTGGACAGTTGGTGGCGGTAGAGAGATTGAGTTAGAGACTTCAATTTTGCTATGGTCAATGATTGGACTGTCCTTTATGAGTGTGCCAACTTTTTTTCATTTTCCCGCTTACGGTTCTATGGGCTGTCATAGACTTCAATGGCAGAAGAAGAATAATAATAAATATAGCTGCTAGCAGCCATCACGGGGCCAAGCGCAAGGAGGGCATTAAATGTCATGCCGACATGGCTGGCATCATCAGACCAACGGCAGTAAGAATCTAAAGACATTTCAATATGACTTAAGTCTAAATGGCTGAAAAATCAACAATACGGTCTTTAGTAGTTCGATTTAATGGTTTATCACGTTCGACCAACAGGCAGCGCTGTAACCAAATTGTAGTGTCAATTCATGTGGTACATTGGGTAAATTGGGTAAACCATGGCTGACAGAGCACTAAAGTCATGTGTTTGTTAAACATAGCATCTTATAAGAAAAATCGAAATGGCAGACGCTCAAAATGCCCGATATGGGAATATTTGCTATCACAGGACTCGGCATGACCCACTGGATCTAAAGAGACCAGTTTCATGATTTTTGGCCAAAGGGTTCAGAAGTTATAAGCAAAAAAGTCAGTTTTTGATAACTCCTGACCACTAGGGGGCACAGCGCCAAAACTCTGCAGGTAGCCTCAAACCATGATTGACATAACACACACCTAGTTTGGTCAGAAAAGGCTAATGCATTGGGGAGATAAAGCCTCAATTTCATTTTGGCGACTTTTACCTCAGATTCTTTCGCGAGTTATTCGTAAACGGTTTGACGAATCAACTTTCTTTATATATCGTTTTGTCCACATTGTCGGGAGATGATGTGGTTCAATTTTCGTGAACATCGGACGAACGGCCTAGGAGGAGTTCGACAAAGTAGGTTTTTCATAAAATTCAAAATGGCGGGAAAATCTTCATGACGGAAAATGACGTCATAGGGTGCAATCGAATCGTCTTGAGCCAAGGAATCAGTGGACAAAAGAATTTTGTTTCTAGGACATACGGTTCAAAAGTTATTTACGTAAACGTGAGTGCAACTTTGGACAGTTGGTGGCGCTAGAGAGATTGAGTTAGAGACTTCAATTTTGCTATGGTCAATGATTGGACTCTCCTTTATCAGTGTGCCAACTTTTTTTCATTTTCCCGCTTACGGTTCTATGGGCTGTCATAGACTTCAATGGCAGAAGAAGAATAATAATAATAATAATAATAAGAACCGGAACAAAAACAATAGGTGCCTCCGCACCTTCGGTGCTTGGCCCCTAAATATAGCTGCTAGCAGCCATCACGGGGCCAAGCGCAAGGAGGGCATTAAATGTCATGCCGACATGGCTGGCATCATCAGACCAACGGCAGTAAGAATCTAAAGACATTTCAATATGACTTAAGTCTAAATGGCTGAAAAATCAACAATACGGTCTTTAGTAGTTCGATTTAATGGTTTATCACGTTCGACCAACAGGCAGCGCTGTAACCAAATTGTAGTGTCAATTCATGTGGTACATTGGGTAAATTGGGTAAACCATGGCTGACAGAGCACTAAAGTCATGTGTTTGTTAAACATAGCATCTTATAAGAAAAATCGAAATGGCAGACGCTCAAAATGCCCGATATGGGAATATTTGCTATCACAGGACTCGGCATGACCCACTGGATCTAAAGAGACCAGTTTCATGATTTTTGGCCAAAGGGTTCAGAAGTTATAAGCAAAAAAGTCAGTTTTTGATAACTCCTGACCACTAGGGGGCACAGCGCCAAAACTCTGCAGGTAGCCTCAAACCATGATTGACATAACACACACCTAGTTTGGTCAGAAAAGGCTAATGCATTGGGGAGATAAAGCCTCAATTTCATTTTGGCGACTTTTACCTCAGATTCTTTCGCGAGTTATTCGTAAACGGTTTGACGAATCAACTTTCTTTATATATCGTTTTGTCCACATTGTCGGGAGATGATGTGGTTCAATTTTCGTGAACATCGGACGAACGGCCTAGGAGGAGTTCGACAAAGTAGGTTTTTCATAAAATTCAAAATGGCGGGAAAATCTTCATGACGGAAAATGACGTCATAGGGTGCAATCGAATCGTCTTGAGCCAAGGAATCAGTGGACAAAAGAATTTTGTTTCTAGGACATACGGTTCAAAAGTTATTTACGTAAACGTGAGTGCAACTTTGGACAGTTGGTGGCGCTAGAGAGATTGAGTTAGAGACTTCAATTTTGCTATGGTCAATGATTGGACTCTCCTTTATCAGTGTGCCAACTTTTTTTCATTTTCCCGCTTACGGTTCTATGGGCTGTCATAGACTTCAATGGCAGAAGAAGAAGAATAATAATAAATATAGCTGCTAGCAGCCATCACGGGGCCAAGCGCAAGGAGGGCATTAAATGTCATGCCGACATGACTGGCATCATCAGACCAACGGCAGTAAAAATCTAAAGACATTTCAATATGACTTAAGTCTAAATGGCTGAAAAACCAACAATACGGTCTTTAGCAATTCGATTTAATGGTTTATCGCATTCAACCAACAGGCAGCGCTGTAACCAAATTGTAGTGTGTGGTACATTGAGAGTGTGGTGACATTGACACATGCAAAGTTTGCTTTCAATTGGGTAAACCATTGCTGACAGAGCACTAAAGTCAAGTGTTTGTTAAACATAGCATCTTATAAGAAAAATCGAAATGGCAGACGCTCAAAATGGCCGATATGGGAATATTTGGTATCACAGGACTCGGCATGACCCACTGGATCTAAAGAGACCAGTTTCATGATTTTTGGCCAAAGGGTTCAGAAGTTATAAGCAAAAAAGTCAGTTTTTGATAACTCCTGACCACTAGGGGGCACAGCGCCAAAACTCTGCAGGTAGCCTCAAACCATGATTGACATAACACACACCTAGTTTGGTCAGAAAAGGCTAATGCATTGGGGAGATAAAGCCTCAATTTCATTTTGGCGACTTTTACCTCAGATTCTTTCGCGAGTTATTCGTAAACGGTTTGTCGAATCAACTTTCTTTATATATCGTTTTGTCCCGATTGTCTGGAGATGATGTGGTTCAATTTTCGTGAAAATCGGACCAACGGCCTAGGAGGAGTTCGAAAAAGTAGGTTTTTCAAAAAAATCAAAATGGCGGGAAAATTTTCATGACGGAAAATGACGTCATAGGGTGCAATCGAATCGTCTTGAGCCAAGGAATCAGTGGACAAAAGAATTTTGTTTCTAGGACATACGGTTCAAAAGTTATTTACGTAAACGTGAGTGCAACTTTGGACAGTTGGTGGCGCTAGAGAGATTGAGTTAGAGACTTCAATTTTGCTATGGTCAATGATTGGACTGTCCTTTATGAGTGTGCCAACTTTTTTTCATTTTCCCGCTTACGGTTCTATGGGCTGTCATAGACTTCAATGGCAGAAGAAGAATAATAATAAATAGCTGCTAGCAGCCATCACGGGGCCAAGCGCAAGGAGGGCATTAAATGTCATGCCGACATGGCTGGCATCATCAGACCAACGGCAGTAAGAATCTAAAGACATTTCAATATGACTTAAGTCTAAATGGCTGAAAAATCAACAATACGGTCTTTAGTAATTCGATTTAATGGTTTATCACATTCAACCAACAGGCAGCGCTGTAACCAAATTGTAGTGTCAATTCATGTGGTACATTGAGAGTGTGGTGACATTGACACATGCAAAGTTTGCTTTCAATTGGGTAAACCATTGCTGACAGAGAACTAAAGTCATGTGTTTGATAAACATAGCATCTTATAAGAAAAATCGATTTGGCAGACGCTCAAAATGGCCGATATGGGAATATTTGGTATCCCAGGACTCGGCATGACCCACTGGATCTAAAGAGACCAGTTTCATGATTTTTGGCAAAAGGGTTCAGAAGTTATAAGCAAAAAAGTCAGTTTTTCATAACTCCTGACCACTAGGGGACACAGCGCCAAAACTCTGCAGGTAGCCTCAGACAATGATTGACATAATACTCACCTAGTTTGGTCAGAAAAGGCTAATGCATTGCGGAGATAAAGCCTCAATTTCATTTTGGCAACTTTTACCTCGGATTCTTTCGCGAGTTATTCGTAAACGGTTTGACGAATCAACTTTCTTTATATATCGTTTTGTCCACATTGTCTGGAGATGATGTGGTTCAATTTTCGTGAAAATCGGACGAACGGCCTAGGAGGAGTTCGAAAAAGTAGGTTTTTCAAAAAATTCAAAATGGCGGGAAAATTTTCATGACGGAAAATGACGTCATAGGGTGCAATCGAATCGTCTTGAGCCAAGGAATCAGTGGACAAAAGAATTTTGTTTCTAGGACATACGGTTCAAAAGTTATTTACGTAAACGTGAGTGCAACTTTGGACAGTTGGTGGCGCTAGAGACATTGAGTTAGAGACTTCAATTTTGCTATGGTCAATGATTGGACTGTCCTTTATGAGTGTGCCAACTTTTTTTCATTTTCCCGCTTACGGTTCTATGGGCTGTCATAGACTTCAATGGCAGAAGAAAAAGAATAATAATAATAATAATAAGAACCGGAACAAAAACAATAGGTGCCTCCGCACCTTCGGTGCTTGGCCCCTAATAATAATAAGAACCGGAACAAAAACAATAGGTGCCTCCGCACCTTCGGTGCTTGGCCCCTAAATATAGCTGCTAGCAGCCATCACGGGGCCAAGCGCAAGGAGGGCATTAAATGTCATGCCGACATGGCTGGCATCATCAGACCAACGGCAGTAAGAATCTAAAGACATTTCAATATGACTTAAGTCTAAATGGCTGAAAAATCAACAATACGGTCTTTAGTAGTTCGATTTAATGGTTTATCACGTTCGACCAACAGGCAGCGCTGTAACCAAATTGTAGTGTCAATTCATGTGGTACATTGGGTAAATTGGGTAAACCATGGCTGACAGAGCACTAAAGTCATGTGTTTGTTAAACATAGCATCTTATAAGAAAAATCGAAATGGCAGACGCTCAAAATGCCCGATATGGGAATATTTGCTATCACAGGACTCGGCATGACCCACTGGATCTAAAGAGACCAGTTTCATGATTTTTGGCCAAAGGGTTCAGAAGTTATAAGCAAAAAAGTCAGTTTTTGATAACTCCTGACCACTAGGGGGCACAGCGCCAAAACTCTGCAGGTAGCCTCAAACCATGATTGACATAACACACACCTAGTTTGGTCAGAAAAGGCTAATGCATTGGGGAGATAAAGCCTCAATTTCATTTTGGCGACTTTTACCTCAGATTCTTTCGCGAGTTATTCGTAAACGGTTTGACGAATCAACTTTCTTTATATATCGTTTTGTCCACATTGTCGGGAGATGATGTGGTTCAATTTTCGTGAACATCGGACGAACGGCCTAGGAGGAGTTCGACAAAGTAGGTTTTTCATAAAATTCAAAATGGCGGGAAAATCTTCATGACGGAAAATGACGTCATAGGGTGCAATCGAATCGTCTTGAGCCAAGGAATCAGTGGACAAAAGAATTTTGTTTCTAGGACATACGGTTCAAAAGTTATTTACGTAAACGTGAGTGCAACTTTGGACAGTTGGTGGCGCTAGAGAGATTGAGTTAGAGACTTCAATTTTGCTATGGTCAATGATTGGACTCTCCTTTATCAGTGTGCCAACTTTTTTTCATTTTCCCGCTTACGGTTCTATGGGCTGTCATAGACTTCAATGGCAGAAGAAGAATAATAATAATAATAATAATAAGAACCGGAACAAAAACAATAGGTGCCTCCGCACCTTCGGTGCTTGGCCCCTAATAAATATAGCTGCTAGCAGCCATCACGGGGCCAAGCGCAAGGAGGGCATTAAATGTCATGCCGACATGGCTGGCATCATCAGACCAACGGCAGTAAGAATCTAAAGAGATTTCAATATGACTTAAGTCTAAATGGCTGAAAAATCAACAATACGGTCTTTAGTATTTCGATTTAATGGTTTATCACATTCAACCAACAGGCAGCGCTGTAACCAAATTGTAGTGTCAATTCATGTGGTACATTGAGAGTGTGGTGACATTGACACATGCAAAGTTTGCTTTCAATTGGGTAAACCATTGCTGACAGACCACTAAAGTCATGTGTTTGTTAAACATAGCATCTTATAAGAAAAATCGAAATGGCAGACGCTCAAAATGGCCGATATGGGAATATTTGGTATCACAGGACTCGGCATGACCCACTGGATCTAAAGAGACCAGTTTCATGATTTTTGGACAAAGCGTTCAGGAGTTATAATCAAAAATGACAGTTTTTCATATCTCCTGACCAGTAGGGGGCAGAGCGCCAAAACTCTGCAGGTAGCCTCAGACCATAATTGACATAACACACACCTAGTTTGGTCAGAAAAGGCAAATGCATTACGGAGATAAAGCCTCAATTTCATTTTAGCGACTATTACCTCAGATTCTTTTGTGAGTTATTCGTAAATGGTTTGACGAACCAACTTCCTTTATATATCGTTTTGTCCACATTGTCTGGAGATGATGTGGTTCAATTTTCGTGAAAATCGGACGAACGGCCTAGGAGGAGTTCGAAAAAGTAGGTTTTTCATAAAATTCAAAATGGCGGGAAAATTTTCATGACGGAAAATGACGTCATAGGGTGCAATTGAATCGTCTTGAGCCAAGGAATCAGTGGACAAAAGAATTTTGTTTCTAGGACATACGGTTCAAAAGTTATTTACATAAACGTGAGTGCAACTTTGGACAGTTGGTGGCGCTTTAGAGATTGAGTTAGAGACTTCAATTTTGCTATGGTCAATGATTGGACTGTCCTTTATGAGTGTGCCAACTTTTTTTCATTTTCCCGCTTACGGTTCTATGGGCTGTCATAGACTTCAATGGCAGAAGAAGAATAATAATAATAATAATAATAAGAACCGGAACAAAAACAATAGGTGCCTCCGCACCTTCGGTGCTTGGCCCCTAATAATAAGAACCGGAACAAAAACAATAGGTGCCTCCGCACCTTCGGTGCTTGGCCCCTAATAATAATAATAAGAACCGGAACAAAAACAATAGGTGCCTCCGCACCTTCGGTGCTTGGCCCCTAATAATAAGAACCGGAACAAAAACAATAGGTGCCTCCGCACCTTCGGTGCTTGGCCCCTAAATAGCTGCTAGCAGCCATCACGGGGCCAAGCGCAAGGAGGGCATTAAATGTCATGCCGACATGGCTGGCATCATCAGACCAATGGCAGTAAGAATCTAAAGACATTTCAATATGACTTAAGTCTAAATGGCTGAAAAATCAACAATACGGTCTTTAGTAATTCGATTTAATGGTTTATCACATTCAACCAGCAGGCAGCGCTGTAACCAAATTGTAGTGTCAATTCATGTGGTACATTGAGAGTGTGGTGACATTGACACATGCAAAGTTTGCTTTCAATTGGGTAAACCATTGCTGACAGAGCACTAAAGTCATGTGTTTGTTAAACATAGAATCTTATAAGAAAAATCGAAATGGCAGACGCTCAAAATGGCCGATATGGGAAAATTTGGTATCACAGGACTCGGCATGACCCATTGGATCTAAAGAGACCAGTTTCATGATTTTTGGCCAAAGGGTTCAGGAGTTATAAGCAAAAAAGTCAGTTTTTTAATATCTCCTGACCACTAGGGGGCAGAGCGCCAAAACTCTGCAGGTAGCCTCAAACCATGATTGACATAACACACACCTAGTTTGGTCAGAAAAGGCTAATGCATTGGGGAGATAAAGCCTCAATTTCATTTTGGCGACTTTTACCTCAGATTCTTTCACGAGTTATTCGTAAACGGTTTGACGAATCAACTTTGTTTATATATCGTTTTGTCAACATTGTCAGGAGATGATGTGGTTCAATTTTCGTGAACATCGGACGAACGGCCTAGGAGGAGTTCGACAAAGTAGGTTTTTCATAAAATTCAAAATGGCGGGAAAATTTTCATGACGGAAAATGACGTCATAGGGTGCAATCGAATCGTCTTGAGCCAAGGAATCAGTGGACAAAAGAATTTTGTTTCTAGGACATACGGTTCAAAAGTTATTTACGTAAACGTGAGTGCAACTTTGGACAGTTGGTGGCGGTAGAGAGATTGAGTTAGAGACTTCAATTTTGCTATGGTCAATGATTAGACTCTCCTTTATGAGTGTGCCAACTTTTTTTCATTTTCCCGCTTACGGTTCTATGGGCTGTCATAGACTTCAATGGCAGAAGAAGAATAATAATAATAAATATAGCTGCTAGCAGCCATCACGGGGCCAAGCGCAAGGAGGGCATTAAATGTCATGCCGACATGGCTGGCATCATCAGACCAACGGCAGTAAGAATCTAAAGAGATTTCAATATGACTTAAGTCTAAATGGCTGAAAAATCAACAATACGGTCTTTAGTATTTCGATTTAATGGTTTATCACATTCAACCAACAGGCAGCGCTGTAACCAAATTGTAGTGTCAATTCATGTGGTACATTGAGAGTGTGGTGACATTGACACATGCAAAGTTTGCTTTCAATTGGGTAAACCATTGCTGACAGACCACTAAAGTCATGTGTTTGTTAAACATAGCATCTTATAAGAAAAATCGAAATGGCAGACGCTCAAAATGGCCGATATGGGAATATTTGGTATCACAGGACTCGGCATGACCCACTGGATCTAAAGAGACCAGTTTCATGATTTTTGGACAAAGCGTTCAGGAGTTATAATCAAAAATGACAGTTTTTCATATCTCCTGACCAGTAGGGGGCAGAGCGCCAAAACTCTGCAGGTAGCCTCAGACCATAATTGACATAACACACACCTAGTTTGGTCAGAAAAGGCAAATGCATTACGGAGATAAAGCCTCAATTTCATTTTAGCGACTATTACCTCAGATTCTTTTGTGAGTTATTCGTAAATGGTTTGACGAACCAACTTCCTTTATATATCGTTTTGTCCACATTGTCTGGAGATGATGTGGTTCAATTTTCGTGAAAATCGGACGAACGGCCTAGGAGGAGTTCGAAAAAGTAGGTTTTTCATAAAATTCAAAATGGCGGGAAAATTTTCATGACGGAAAATGACGTCATAGGGTGCAATTGAATCGTCTTGAGCCAAGGAATCAGTGGACAAAAGAATTTTGTTTCTAGGACATACGGTTCAAAAGTTATTTACATAAACGTGAGTGCAACTTTGGACAGTTGGTGGCGCTTTAGAGATTGAGTTAGAGACTTCAATTTTGCTATGGTCAATGATTGGACTGTCCTTTATGAGTGTGCCAACTTTTTTTCATTTTCCCGCTTACGGTTCTATGGGCTGTCATAGACTTCAATGGCAGAAGAAGAATAATAATAATAATAATAATAAGAACCGGAACAAAAACAATAGGTGCCTCCGCACCTTCGGTGCTTGGCCCCTAACTAGCAGCCATCACGGGGCCAAGCGCAAGGAGGGCATTAAATGTCATGCCGACATGGCTGGCATCATCAGACCAACGGCAGTAAGAATCTAAAGACATTTCAATATGACTTAAGTCTAAATGGCTGA
The DNA here is from genome assembly GCA_037043235.1 of Rhodeus uyekii. NCBI lineage: Eukaryota > Metazoa > Chordata > Actinopteri > Cypriniformes > Acheilognathidae > Rhodeus > Rhodeus uyekii. Next base: position 19,399 of record JAWRVZ010000987.1, read on the forward strand.
AAAATCAACAATACGGTCTTTAGTAGTTCGATTTAATGGTTTATCACGTTCGACCAACAGGCAGCGCTGTAACCAAATTGTAGTGTCAATTCATGTGGTACATTGGGTAAATTGGGTAAACCATGGCTGACAGAGCACTAAAGTCATGTGTTTGTTAAACATAGCATCTTATAAGAAAAATCGAAATGGCAGACGCTCAAAATGCCCGATATGGGAATATTTGCTATCACAGGACTCGGCATGACCCACTGGATCTAAAGAGACCAGTTTCATGATTTTTGGCCAAAGGGTTCAGAAGTTATAAGCAAAAAAGTCAGTTTTTGATAACTCCTGACCACTAGGGGGCACAGCGCCAAAACTCTGCAGGTAGCCTCAAACCATGATTGACATAACACACACCTAGTTTGGTCAGAAAAGGCTAATGCATTGGGGAGATAAAGCCTCAATTTCATTTTGGCGACTTTTACCTCAGATTCTTTCGCGAGTTATTCGTAAACGGTTTGACGAATCAACTTTCTTTATATATCGTTTTGTCCACATTGTCGGGAGATGATGTGGTTCAATTTTCGTGAACATCGGACGAACGGCCTAGGAGGAGTTCGACAAAGTAGGTTTTTCATAAAATTCAAAATGGCGGGAAAATCTTCATGACGGAAAATGACGTCATAGGGTGCAATCGAATCGTCTTGAGCCAAGGAATCAGTGGACAAAAGAATTTTGTTTCTAGGACATACGGTTCAAAAGTTATTTACGTAAACGTGAGTGCAACTTTGGACAGTTGGTGGCGCTAGAGAGATTGAGTTAGAGACTTCAATTTTGCTATGGTCAATGATTGGACTCTCCTTTATCAGTGTGCCAACTTTTTTTCATTTTCCCGCTTACGGTTCTATGGGCTGTCATAGACTTCAATGGCAGAAGAATAATAATAATAATAATAATAATAAGAACCGGAACAAAAACAATAGGTGCCTCCGCACCTTCGGTGCTTGGCCCCTAATAATAAGAACCGGAACAAAAACAATAGGTGCCTCCGCACCTTCGGTGCTTGGCCCCTAATAAGAACCGGAACAAAAACAATAGGTGCCTCCGCACCTTCGGTGCTTGGCCCCTAATAATAAGAACCGGAACAAAAACAATAGGTGCCTCCGCACCTTCGGTGCTTGGCCCCTAATAATAAGAACCGGAACAAAAACAATAGGTGCCTCCGCACCTTCGGTGCTTGGCCCCTAAATAGCTGCTAGCAGCCATCACGGGGCCAAGCGCAAGGAGGGCATTAAATGTCATGCCGACATGGCTGGCATCATCAGACCAATGGCAGTAAGAATCTAAAGACATTTCAATATGACTTAAGTCTAAATGGCTGAAAAATCAACAATACGGTCTTTAGTAATTCGATTTAATGGTTTATCACATTCAACCAGCAGGCAGCGCTGTAACCAAATTGTAGTGTCAATTCATGTGGTACATTGAGAGTGTGGTGACATTGACACATGCAAAGTTTGCTTTCAATTGGGTAAACCATTGCTGACAGAGCACTAAAGTCATGTGTTTGTTAAACATAGAATCTTATAAGAAAAATCGAAATGGCAGACGCTCAAAATGGCCGATATGGGAAAATTTGGTATCACAGGACTCGGCATGACCCATTGGATCTAAAGAGACCAGTTTCATGATTTTTGGCCAAAGGGTTCAGGAGTTATAAGCAAAAAAGTCAGTTTTTTAATATCTCCTGACCACTAGGGGGCAGAGCGCCAAAACTCTGCAGGTAGCCTCAAACCATGATTGACATAACACACACCTAGTTTGGTCAGAAAAGGCTAATGCATTGGGGAGATAAAGCCTCAATTTCATTTTGGCGACTTTTACCTCAGATTCTTTCACGAGTTATTCGTAAACGGTTTGACGAATCAACTTTGTTTATATATCGTTTTGTCAACATTGTCAGGAGATAATGTGGTTCAATTTTCGTGAACATCGGACGAACGGCCTAGGAGGAGTTCGACAAAGTAGGTTTTTCATAAAATTCAAAATGGCGGGAAAATTTTCATGACGGAAAATGACGTCATAGGGTGCAATCGAATCGTCTTGAGCCAAGGAATCAGTGGACAAAAGAATTTTGTTTCTAGGACATACGGTTCAAAAGTTATTTACGTAAACGTGAGTGCAACTTTGGACAGTTGGTGGCGGTAGAGAGATTGAGTTAGAGACTTCAATTTTGCTATGGTCAATGATTAGACTCTCCTTTATGAGTGTGCCAACTTTTTTTCATTTTCCCGCTTACGGTTCTATGGGCTGTCATAGACTTCAATGGCAGAAGAAGAATAATAATAATAATAATAATAAGAACCGGAACAAAAACAATAGGTGCCTCCGCACCTTCGGTGCTTGGCCCCTAATAATAATAAGAACCGGAACAAAAACAATAGGTGCCTCCGCACCTTCGGTGCTTGGCCCCTAATAAGAACCGGAACAAAAACAATAGGTGCCTCCGCACCTTCGGTGCTTGGCCCCTAATAAATATAGCTGCTAGCAGCCATCACGGGGCCAAGCGCAAGGAGGGCATTAAATGTCATGCCGACATGACTGGCATCATCAGACCAACGGCAGTAAGAATCTAAAGACATTTCAATATGACTTAAGTCTAAATGGCTGAAAAACCAACAATACGGTCTTTAGCAATTCGATTTAATGGTTTATCGCATTCAACCAACAGGCAGCGCTGTAACCAAATTGTAGTGTGTGGTACATTGAGAGTGTGGTGACATTGACACATGCAAAGTTTGCTTTCAATTGGGTAAACCATTGCTGACAGCACTAAAGTCATGTGTTTGTTAAACATAGCATCTTATAAGAAAAATCGAAATGGCAGATGCTCAAAATGGCCGATATGGGAAAATGTGGTATCACAGGACTCGGCATGACCAACTGGATCTAAAGACAGCAGTTTCATGATTTTTAGACAAAGCGTTCAGGAGTTATAATCAAAAATGTCAGTTTTTTAATATCTCCTGACCACTAGGGGGCAGAGCGCCAAAACTCTGCAGGTAGCCTCAGACCATGATTGACATAACACACACCTAGTTTGGTCAGAAAAGGCTAATGCATTGCGGAGATAAAGCCTCAATTTCAATTTTGCGACCATTACGTCGGATTCTTTCGCGAGTTATTCGTAAACGGTTTGACATATCAACTTTCTTTGGATAACTTTTTGTCATGATGGTCTGGAGATGATGTGGTTCAATTTTGGTGAAAATTGGACAAACGGTCTGGGAGGAGTTCGAAAAAGTAGGTTTTTAAAGAAAAATAACATGGCAAATCGGAGGTTTGGCCGAATATAACATATTTGGTATCTATGGTCTCGGCTTGACCCAATGAACACATTAAGACCATTTGTTTTACAATAGGTTAACGTCATCAAAAGTTATTAGCATATTTGTAAATTTGGTTATAACTTTTGACCACAAGGTGGCGCTGCCCCCAAACTTTTTGTGCCGTATCAAGATTAGGTGCCGAAGACACATATTGAGTTTCGTAACGATACGCCAATCCATTTGTTAAATATAGCAATTTATGACAATATTCAAAATGGCCGACGCTCTAAATGGCCGATATGGGAAAATTTGGTATCGCACGACTCGGCATGATGCACTGAATCTAACGAGACCAGTTTTATGATTTTTGGCCAAAGGGTTCAGGAGTTGTAAGGAAAAATGTCACTTTTTCATATCTCCTGACCACTAGGGGGCAGAGCGCCAAAACTCTGCAGGTAGCCTCAAACCATGATTGACATAACACACACCTAGTTTGGTCAGAAAAGGCTAATGCATTGGGGAGATAAAGCCTCAATTTCATTTTGGCGACTTTTACCTCAGATTCTTTCACGAGTTATTCGTAAACGGTTTGACGAATCAACTTTGTTTATATATCGTTTTGTCAACATTGTCAGGAGATGATGTGGTTCAATTTTCGTGAACATCGGACGAACGGCCTAGGAGGAGTTCGACAAAGTAGGTTTTTCATAAAATTCAAAATGGCGGGAAAATTTTCATGACGGAAAATGACGTCATAGGGTGCAATCGAATCGTCTTGAGCCAAGGAATCAGTGGACAAAAGAATTTTGTTTCTAGGACATACGGTTCAAAAGTTATTTACGTAAACGTGAGTGCAACTTTGGACAGTTGGTGGCGGTAGAGAGATTGAGTTAGAGACTTCAATTTTGCTATGGTCAATGATTAAACTCTCCTTTATGAGTGTGCCAACTTTTTTTCATTTTCCCGCTTACGGTTCTATGGGCTGTCATAGACTTCAATGGCAGAAGAAGAATAATAAATATAGCTGCTAGCAGCCATCACGGGGCCAAGCGCAAGGAGGGCATTAAATGTCATGCCGACATGGCTGGCATCATCAGACCAACGGCAGTAAGAATCTAAAGACATTTCAATATGACTTAAGTCTAAATGGCTGAAAAACCAACAATACGGTTTTTAGCAATTCGATTTAATGGTTTAATCACATTCAACCAACAGGCAGCGCTGTAACCAAATTGTAGTGTCAATTCATGTGGTACATTGAGAGTGTGGTGACATTGACACATGCAAAGTTTGCTTTCAATTGGGTAAACCATTGCTGACAGACCACTAAAGTCATGTGTTTGTTAAACATAGCTTCTTACAAGAAAAATCGAAATGGCAGACGCTCAAAATGGCCGATATGGGAAAATTTGGTATCACAGGACTCGGCATGACCCACTGGATCTAAAGAGACCAGTTTCATGATTTTTAGACAAAGCGTTCAGGAGTTATAATCAAAAATGTCAGTTTTTTGATATCTCCTGACCACTAGGGGGCAGAGCGCCAAATCTCTGCAGGTAGCCTCAAACCATGATTGACATAACACACACCTAGTTTGGTCAGAAAACGCTAATGCGTTGCGGAGATAAAGCCTCAATTTCATTTTTGCAACCATTACGTCGGATTCTTTCGCGAGTTATTCGTAAACGGTTTGACATATCAACTTTCTTTGGATAACTTTTTGTCAAGATGGTCTGGAAATGATGTGGTTTAATTTTGTTGAAAATTGGACAAACGGTCTGGGAGGAGTTCGAAAAAGTAGGTTTTTAAAGAAAAACAACATGGTGGACAAGAAGTTTGGCCGACTATGACAAATTTGGTATCTGTGTTCTCGGATTGACCCAAGGAACGTATAAAGATAATTTGTTTTACCATAGGTTAACGCACTCAAAAGTTATTAGCATATTTGTAAATTTGGTTATAATTTTTGACCACAAGGGGGTGCTGCCTCGAAACTTTTTGAGTCGTATCAAGGTTAGGTGCCGAAGACACATATTGAGTTTCGTAACGATACGCCAATATCTTTTTTAAATATAGCAATTTATGACAATATTCAAAATGGCCGACGCTCAAAATGGCCGATATGGGAAAATTTGGTATCGCACGACTCGGCATGATGCACTGAATCTAAAGAGACCAGTTTTATTATTTTTGGCCAAAGCGTTCAGAAGTTATAAGCAAATATTTAACTTTTTCATATCTCTTGACCACTAGGGGGCACAGCGCCAAAACTCTGCAGGTAGCCTCAGATCATGATTGACATAACACACACCTAGTTTGGTCAGAAAACGCTAATGCGTTGCGGAGATAAAGCCTCAATTTCATTTTTGCGACCATTACGTCGGATTCTTTCGCGAGTTATTCGTAAACGGTTTGACATATCAACTTTCTTTGGATAACTTTTTTTCCACATTGTCTGGAGATGATGTGGTTCAATTTTCGTTGAAATCGGAAAAACGGCCTAGGAGGAGTTCGAAAAAGTAGGTTTTTCGTAAAATTCAAAATGGCGGGAAATTTTTCATGACGGAAAATGACGTCATAGGGTGCAATCGAATCGTCTTGAGCCAAGGAATTAGTGGACGAAAGAATTTTGTTTCTAGGACATATGGTTCAAGAGTTATTTACGTAAACGTGAGTGCAACTTTGGACAGTTGGTGGCGCTAGAGACATCGAGTTAGAGACTTCAAATTTGCTATGGTCAATGATTGGCTTGTCCTCTATCAGTGTGCCAAATTTTATCATTTTCCCGCAAACGGTTCTATGGCCTTACATAGACTTCCATGGCGGAAGAAGAAGAAGAAGAAGAAGAAGAAGATGAATAATAATAATAAAGAACCGGAACAATTACAATAGGTGCCTCCGCACCTTCGGTGCTTGGCCCCTAATAATAAGAACCGGAACAAAAACAATAGGTGCCTCCGCACCTTCGGTGCTTGGCCCCTAATAATAAGAACCGGAACAAAAACAATAGGTGCCTCCGCACCTTCGGTGCTTGGCCCCTAAATAGCTGCTAGCAGCCATCACGGGGCCAAGCGCAAGGAGGGCATTAAATGTCATGCCGACATGGCTGGCATCATCAGACCAATGGCAGTAAGAATCTAAAGACATTTCAATATGACTTAAGTCTAAATGGCTGAAAAATCAACAATACGGTCTTTAGTAATTCGATTTAATGGTTTATCACATTCAACCAGCAGGCAGCGCTGTAACCAAATTGTAGTGTCAATTCATGTGGTACATTGAGAGTGTGGTGACATTGACACATGCAAAGTTTGCTTTCAATTGGGTAAACCATTGCTGACAGAGCACTAAAGTCATGTGTTTGTTAAACATAGAATCTTATAAGAAAAATCGAAATGGCAGACGCTCAAAATGGCCGATATGGGAAAATTTGGTATCACAGGACTCGGCATGACCCATTGGATCTAAAGAGACCAGTTTCATGATTTTTGGCCAAAGGGTTCAGGAGTTATAAGCAAAAAAGTCAGTTTTTTAATATCTCCTGACCACTAGGGGGCAGAGCGCCAAAACTCTGCAGGTAGCCTCAAACCATGATTGACATAACACACACCTAGTTTGGTCAGAAAAGGCTAATGCATTGGGGAGATAAAGCCTCAATTTCATTTTGGCGACTTTTACCTCAGATTCTTTCACGAGTTATTCGTAAACGGTTTGACGAATCAACTTTGTTTATATATCGTTTTGTCAACATTGTCAGGAGATGATGTGGTTCAATTTTCGTGAACATCGGACGAACGGCCTAGGAGGAGTTCGACAAAGTAGGTTTTTCATAAAATTCAAAATGGCGGGAAAATTTTCATGACGGAAAATGACGTCATAGGGTGCAATCGAATCGTCTTGAGCCAAGGAATCAGTGGACAAAAGAATTTTGTTTCTAGGACATACGGTTCAAAAGTTATTTACGTAAACGTGAGTGCAACTTTGGACAGTTGGTGGCGGTAGAGAGATTGAGTTAGAGACTTCAATTTTGCTATGGTCAATGATTAGACTCTCCTTTATGAGTGTGCCAACTTTTTTTCATTTTCCCGCTTACGGTTCTATGGGCTGTCATAGACTTCAATGGCAGAAGAAGAATAATAATAATAATAATAATAAGAACCGGAACAAAAACAATAGGTGCCTCCGCACCTTCGGTGCTTGGCCCCTAATAATAAATATAGCTGCTAGCAGCCATCACGGGGCCAAGCGCAAGGAGGGCATTAAATGTCATGCCGACATGACTGGCATCATCAGACCAACGGCAGTAAAAATCTAAAGACATTTCAATATGACTTAAGTCTAAATGGCTGAAAAACCAACAATACGGTCTTTAGCAATTCGATTTAATGGTTTATCGCATTCAACCAACAGGCAGCGCTGTAACCAAATTGTAGTGTGTGGTACATTGAGAGTGTGGTGACATTGACACATGCAAAGTTTGCTTTCAATTGGGTAAACCATTGCTGACAGAGCACTAAAGTCAAGTGTTTGTTAAACATAGCATCTTATAAGAAAAATCGAAATGGCAGACGCTCAAAATGGCCGATATGGGAATATTTGGTATCACAGGACTCGGCATGACCCACTGGATCTAAAGAGACCAGTTTCATGATTTTTGGCCAAAGGGTTCAGAAGTTATAAGCAAAAAAGTCAGTTTTTGATAACTCCTGACCACTAGGGGGCACAGCGCCAAAACTCTGCAGGTAGCCTCAAACCATGATTGACATAACACACACCTAGTTTGGTCAGAAAAGGCTAATGCATTGGGGAGATAAAGCCTCAATTTCATTTTGGCGACTTTTACCTCAGATTCTTTCGCGAGTTATTCGTAAACGGTTTGTCGAATCAACTTTCTTTATATATCGTTTTGTCCCGATTGTCTGGAGATGATGTGGTTCAATTTTCGTGAAAATCGGACCAACGGCCTAGGAGGAGTTCGAAAAAGTAGGTTTTTCAAAAAAATCAAAATGGCGGGAAAATTTTCATGACGGAAAATGACGTCATAGGGTGCAATCGAATCGTCTTGAGCCAAGGAATCAGTGGACAAAAGAATTTTGTTTCTAGGACATACGGTTCAAAAGTTATTTACGTAAACGTGAGTGCAACTTTGGACAGTTGGTGGCGCTAGAGAGATTGAGTTAGAGACTTCAATTTTGCTATGGTCAATGATTGGACTGTCCTTTATGAGTGTGCCAACTTTTTTTCATTTTCCCGCTTACGGTTCTATGGGCTGTCATAGACTTCAATGGCAGAAGAAGAATAATAATAATAAATATAGCTGCTAGCAGCCATCACGGGGCCAAGCGCAAGGAGGGCATTAAATGTCATGCCGACATGGCTGGCATCATCAGACCAACGGCAGTAAGAATCTAAAGAGATTTCAATATGACTTAAGTCTAAATGGCTGAAAAATCAACAATACGGTCTTTAGTATTTCGATTTAATGGTTTATCACATTCAACCAACAGGCAGCGCTGTAACCAAATTGTAGTGTCAATTCATGTGGTACATTGAGAGTGTGGTGACATTGACACATGCAAAGTTTGCTTTCAATTGGGTAAACCATTGCTGACAGACCACTAAAGTCATGTGTTTGTTAAACATAGCATCTTATAAGAAAAATCGAAATGGCAGACGCTCAAAATGGCCGATATGGGAATATTTGGTATCACAGGACTCGGCATGACCCACTGGATCTAAAGAGACCAGTTTCATGATTTTTGGACAAAGCGTTCAGGAGTTATAATCAAAAATGACAGTTTTTCATATCTCCTGACCAGTAGGGGGCAGAGCGCCAAAACTCTGCAGGTAGCCTCAGACCATAATTGACATAACACACACCTAGTTTGGTCAGAAAAGGCAAATGCATTACGGAGATAAAGCCTCAATTTCATTTTAGCGACTATTACCTCAGATTCTTTTGTGAGTTATTCGTAAATGGTTTGACGAACCAACTTCCTTTATATATCGTTTTGTCCACATTGTCTGGAGATGATGTGGTTCAATTTTCGTGAAAATCGGACGAACGGCCTAGGAGGAGTTCGAAAAAGTAGGTTTTTCATAAAATTCAAAATGGCGGGAAAATTTTCATGACGGAAAATGACGTCATAGGGTGCAATTGAATCGTCTTGAGCCAAGGAATCAGTGGACAAAAGAATTTTGTTTCTAGGACATACGGTTCAAAAGTTATTTACATAAACGTGAGTGCAACTTTGGACAGTTGGTGGCGCTTTAGAGATTGAGTTAGAGACTTCAATTTTGCTATGGTCAATGATTGGACTGTCCTTTATGAGTGTGCCAACTTTTTTTCATTTTCCCGCTTACGGTTCTATGGGCTGTCATAGACTTCAATGGCAGAAGAAGAATAATAATAATAATAATAATAAGAACCGGAACAAAAACAATAGGTGCCTCCGCACCTTCGGTGCTTGGCCCCTAATAATAATAAGAACCGGAACAAAAACAATAGGTGCCTCCGCACCTTCGGTGCTTGGCCCCTAAATATAGCTGCTAGCAGCCATCACGGGGCCAAGCGCAAGGAGGGCATTAAATGTCATGCCGACATGGCTGGCATCATCAGACCAACGGCAGTAAGAATCTAAAGAGATTTCAATATGACTTAAGTCTAAATGGCTGAAAAATCAACAATACGGTCTTTAGTATTTCGATTTAATGGTTTATCACATTCAACCAACAGGCAGCGCTGTAACCAAATTGTAGTGTCAATTCATGTGGTACATTGAGAGTGTGGTGACATTGACACATGCAAAGTTTGCTTTCAATTGGGTAAACCATTGCTGACAGACCACTAAAGTCATGTGTTTGTTAAACATAGCATCTTATAAGAAAAATCGAAATGGCAGACGCTCAAAATGGCCGATATGGGAATATTTGGTATCACAGGACTCGGCATGACCCACTGGATCTAAAGAGACCAGTTTCATGATTTTTGGACAAAGCGTTCAGGAGTTATAATCAAAAATGACAGTTTTTCATATCTCCTGACCAGTAGGGGGCAGAGCGCCAAAACTCTGCAGGTAGCCTCAGACCATAATTGACATAACACACACCTAGTTTGGTCAGAAAAGGCAAATGCATTACGGAGATAAAGCCTCAATTTCATTTTAGCGACTATTACCTCAGATTCTTTTGTGAGTTATTCGTAAATGGTTTGACGAACCAACTTCCTTTATATATCGTTTTGTCCACATTGTCTGGAGATGATGTGGTTCAATTTTCGTGAAAATCGGACGAACGGCCTAGGAGGAGTTCGAAAAAGTAGGTTTTTCATAAAATTCAAAATGGCGGGAAAATTTTCATGACGGAAAATGACGTCATAGGGTGCAATTGAATCGTCTTGAGCCAAGGAATCAGTGGACAAAAGAATTTTGTTTCTAGGACATACGGTTCAAAAGTTATTTACATAAACGTGAGTGCAACTTTGGACAGTTGGTGGCGCTTTAGAGATTGAGTTAGAGACTTCAATTTTGCTATGGTCAATGATTGGACTGTCCTTTATGAGTGTGCCAACTTTTTTTCATTTTCCCGCTTACGGTTCTATGGGCTGTCATAGACTTCAATGGCAGAAGAAGAATAATAATAATAATAATAATAAGAACCGGAACAAAAACAATAGGTGCCTCCGCACCTTCGGTGCTTGGCCCCTAATAATAATAAGAACCGGAACAAAAACAATAGGTGCCTCCGCACCTTCGGTGCTTGGCCCCTAATAAGAACCGGAACAAAAACAATAGGTGCCTCCGCACCTTCGGTGCTTGGCCCCTAATAATAAAGAACCGGAACGGAAACAATAGGTGCCTCCGCACCTTCGGTGCTTGGCCCCTAATAATAGGAACCGGAACAAAAACAATAGGTGCCTCCGCACCTTCGGTGCTTGGCCCCTAATTATTTTTACTGCTCTACATACGAAAAGTTTTCAAGATACGAAAGGTTTCTGAACGTGAGCGTGGATGAGCGTGGTTCGCGATTGTTGATGAGGGGCGGGGGTGTAGAGGGGTTTGCGACACACGCCCACTCTCCAACTCAGCTTCAGCGCCACTGCCGCTTGCAGCCGCGACGGAGTGACATTACAAGGAAGTGTAAAATGAAGGATTCATACAAGTTCGGCGAGTTCGGCGGGCCGATTAAAAAGCCCGTAGTTTTCCCACCCCTGTTCTTTACGTACGTGCTGGCGTGCTTTAGCTCAGCCACTCCGCACCCGAAACTTTACCTTTTCCTCCTCCTCCTCTGCCGCCACTTTCGGAGATAGCCTCACTCGAAAGGTAAGCTTCGACATTTTACGTTATTTCATTGTTTATAGGTCAATTTAGCTTTATTATGAAATTGAATGGGGTGTTTTGGAGGGCTTGGAATGGATTAGCCATTTTACATGTAAAATGTGTTCCAAGATACGAAAAACTCATTATACGAAGGCCGCCTCGGAACGGATTAATTTCGTATCTCGAGGTTCCACTGTACAGGGTTTGCTAAGCTAGTCGCATCCAAAGTAGTATCTAAATTCTTAGTAGTATAATTGCATTCTTACTATCCTCAATTAAAGTTTAGAAAATCAAACATGACAATTTATTATTAGTCAGGTAAATGTATCGTGCCAATTACATAACCGAATTCAAAGATAATCAATATAAACACAGAATGCTCAGAAATATAGTAAAAGATGTATACCTGAACTTAGAAAAATACATAATGCTGAGTGTCCGAAGGGCATCCAACATTACGGGCTGATCCGGTTATAAATCGCCTAGAAGAATTCATAATGCAGTGTTTGTGTAACACTCAACACTGTGAAATCCTCTCCACTAGAACGAGAGGCCCGAGCCTCTGAAACCAATCCTTACATATCCAGACCGGGACAGCAACCTCTTTCAAACCTGAGTTAACAATAGACATTTTGGTTATTGAGAACAGACAGTAATTTTGGGGGGCAAACCCATCCCAATAAGCCAGACATGAGTAAACTGTTTAACCGTCAACACTTTTGGTTTGCTTCTTTTGGGAACAAGATCTTTCAAATTATACCAAACATGTATAACATTGTACGATAATTTTCCACATTAATCCATATGGACTGTTGGGTGAGTTTGAGACCATTTCGCAATTTGGAGAGAAGCATGAACAACTCCATGAATTACATCATTGTCACAAACCGCATGAGTGAGGAACAATTAAATGGGAGACCGATGCAGATTAATTTAGCTCAACAAGTACATATTAATTACCAGAAAATAAATAACACAAAAAAAAAAGAAATTCTGATCTCCACCCCTCATCTCCATCCCTCATCTCCACCCCTCATCTCCATCCCTCATCTCCACCCCTCATCTCCATCCCTCATCTCCATCCCTCATCTCCACCCCTCATCTCCACCCCTCATCTCCACCCCTCATCTCCATCCCTCATCTCCACCCCTCATCTCCACCCCTCATCTCCACCCCTCATCTCCACCCCTCATCTCCATCCCTCATCTCCATCCCTCATCTCCATCCCTCATCTCCATCCCTCATCTCCACCCCTCATCTCCATCCCTCATCTCCACCCCTCATCTCCATCCCTCATCTCCACCCCTCATCTCCATCCCACATCTCCATCCCTCATCTCCACCCCTCATCTCCATCCCTCATCTCCATCCCTCATCTCCACCCCTCATCTCCATCCCACATCTCCATCCCTCATCTCCACCCTTCATCTCCATCCCTCATCTCCATCCCTCATCTCCATCCCTCATCTCCACCCCTCATCTCCATCCCTCATCTCCATCCCTCATCTCCATCCCTCATCTCCACCCCTCATCTCCATCCCTCATCTCCATTCCTCATCACCATCCTTCATCTTTCCTCTCCATCTCCATCCCTCATCTCCACCCCTCATCTCCATCCCTCATCTCCATTCCTCATCACCATCCTTCATCTTTCCTCTCCATCTCCATCTCTCTCTCTTTCTCTCACACACAAACACACTCTCTCTCTCTCCGTCTCTCTCACACTCTCTCTCTCTCACACACACACACACACACACACACACACACAGTTTGTCAGCTTAATTTATACATGAGCAACAATAACAAAGCAACAAAGGAACAACTGCGTCTAAAGTGCTGGAAAAGAGAGAGTTAATAGTTAATATTTAGAATACAGTGTGTTTATTTTCACTGGATGCGCAGGCGAGGAAAAGCAGCAAACGGATTGCTTTACTGTAAATGTAAATAATTAACGCGATTAATTACTTTTTAAGAGAGTAACGCAATATTATAAAGCATTATTTTTTTGCCTTATTGTTTGAGTCGCATACACAATAAATGCATACAAATATTAAGTTTCAATTTTACAGCTTTTACTTAAATGTTTTTACGAAACCAATTTGTATTGGAGTAATTATGTATACTGAATATTGTGTTAAATGTAGTTAAATCCTGCTTTAATGGGATTATATGTGTGGAGCGAGAGCGCGCCGCTGACCCCCGGCGGAGCGCGTGACCGTCGGGCGCGTGCACGGGCGCAGGCGCGCGCGGAGGGCAGTCATGGCGGAGGGGGAGCTGGACGTGGACTCGCTGATCGCGCGGCTGCTGGAAGGTGAGTAGCGAAGATCTGAGGCTCGACCCGAGGCCCGTGGGTTAGTGTTCGCGGCAGCCCGGCCTGCGACAGATTCCCGAGGGTCCGAGATTCGAGCTTTATTTCGTGATTCGCTGAGTGTGTGTGAAAGTGTTCGGCGCGCTAAAGTTAGAGTAATGAACTAAACCGTTGCGCGTCTGAAAGTTCAGGTCATGTTAGGGTTGTTGTTGTCCGTGTCTTGATCATCTTTAGACTGAATCTTTATTATCTCTTGTAAACACGAAAGCCGATGCCTGTCGTCACCCTGTTTTGGTATGACGTCACGCACCGACACCGGAGTTGTTTGAAGTGTTTGTTGTTTTTGTTGTTTTTGTTTATTGTGTGACGCTAGGGTTAGAGGTCATGTGTGAATGAAGGGTCAGAGGTCATGTGGCTCTTGTTAGAGATAAACTGTGTTTTGTGGGCGGGGCTTGATCGAGTTCGCGGGATTTGATTGGATGCTTGTTATATCACACACTAAAGATAATCTGTTATAATTACACACATTAATAATGTTGACATTAATGTTTCAAGAACAATATTTTAAATATTGACTATAGTAAGTTTTACAAAAAAAATACATTCACAATGTTAACAAATAATCCGATTTAGTGTGTGTGTGTGTGTGTGTGAGCGAGAGAGAGAGAGAGAGAGAGAGAGAGAGAGAGGGGGGGGGGGTGTAAGAGAGAGAGTGTGTGTGTGTGTGTGTGTGAGAGAGAGAGAGAGAGAGAGAGAGTGTGTGTGTGTGTGTGTGTGAGAGAGAGAGAGTGTGTGTGTGTGTGAGAGAGAGAGAGAGAGAGAGAGAGTGTGTGTGTGTGAGAGAGAGAGAGAGAGAGAGAGTGTGTGTGTGTGTGTGAGAGAGAGAGAGAGAGAGTGTGTGTGTGTGTGACAGAGAGAGAGAGTGTGTGTGTGTGTGAGAGAGAGAGAGAGAGAGAGAGTGTGTGTGTGTGTGTGTGTGAGAGAGAGAGAGAGAGAGTGTGTGTGTGTGTGTGTGTGTGAGAGAGAGAGAGAGAGAGTGTGTGTGTGTGTGTGTGTGAGAGAGAGAGAGAGAGAGAGAGAGAGAGAGTGTGTGTGTGTGTGTGAGAGAGAGAGAGAGAGAGAGTGTGTGTGTGTGTGTGTGTGTGTGATTCTCGAGAGAACTCCACAAAACTTTTGTTTCACACAAGACCTTATTTGGTTGCAGCGGATAAAACATCTGAAAATAGCCAGGACTGTCTTTCATCAGAGCCAGAAAACTCACACAAACACGCACTCGCACTCGCACTGATAACACTGATCTTCACTCTCTTCTCTTGTCATATAATTCCTAATTCAGTAAGTAAAACCTTTTATGGTTTAGTGTGTGACTGTAAACACTGGCCCGTATTAATGTCCCGCACGGCTCTGTGTAAATGTGTGTGTGTGTGTTTGTGTGTGTGTGTGATTCTGATGGAAAACACTTAGACGTCACAGGAAATGAAACGCTCATCTCCGAGTCGGGAACACAGCGAAGGTCAAAGGTCAAGCTTTCTCACATCAGTCATTATGAGCAAAACACACTGTACCAAATGTAAATGTGTGCCCATATATGGTCATCAGTGTGAGGCTGAGACAAGATTTGTTTAATCACACACTTACACAACACACACACACACTTATACGCACACACACACACTCACACACACGCTCTCTCTCTGTCCTGGAATTTATGTTCTGGTGTGTGTGTGTGTGTGCAGTGCGAGGATGCCGTCCAGGGAAGATCGTTCAGATGACAGAGGCGGAGGTTCGGGGTTTGTGCATCAAGTCTCGTGAGATCTTCCTCAGTCAGCCGATCCTGCTGGAGCTGGAGGCGCCGCTCAAGATTTGCGGTGAGTTTCCGAGCCGCTTCCTTCCGTCATCCCGTCATTCCTCAGCATCCGCTCCGTCATCCCGTCACTCCTCAGCATCCGCTCCGTCATCTCCGTCACTCCTCAGCATCCGCTCCGTCACTCCTCAGCATCCGCTCCGTCAACTCCGTCACTCCTCAGCATCCGCTCCGTCATCCCGTCACTCCTCAGCATCCGCTCCGTCATCCCGTCACTCCTCAGCATCCGCTCCGTCATCTCCGTCACTCCTCAGCATCCGCTCCGTCATCCCCGTCACTCCTCAGCATCCGCTCCACCATCCCGTCATTCCTCAGCATCCGCTCCGTCATCCCGTCACTCCTCAGCGTCCGCTCCGTCACTCCTCAGCATCCGCTCCGTCACTCCTCAGCATCCGCTCCGTCACTCCTCAGCATCCGCTCCGTCACTCCTCAGCATCCGCTCCGTCACTCCTCAGCATCCGCTCCGTCATCCCGTCACTCCTCAGCATCCGCTCCGTCATCCCCGTCACTCCTCAGCATCCGCTCCGTCACTCCTCAGCATCCGCTCCGTCATCCCCGTCACTCCTCAGCATCCGCTCCGTCATCTCCGTCACTCCTCAGCATCCGCTCCGTCATCCCGTCACTCCTCAGCATCAGCTCCGTCACTCCTCAGCATCAGCTCCGTCATCCCCGTCACTCCTCAGCATCCGCTCCGTCATCCCGTCACTCCTCAGCATCCGCTCCGTCATCTCCGTCACTCCTCAGCATCCGCTCCGTCATCTCCGTCACTCCTCAGCATCCGCTCCGTCATCTCCGTCACTCCTCAGCATCCGCTCCGTCATCCCCGTCACTCCTCAGCATCCGCTCCGTCATCCCCGTCACTCCTCAGCATCCGCTCCGTCACTCCTCAGCATCCGCTCCGTCACTCCTCAGCATCCGCTCCGTCACTCCTCAGCATCCGCTCCGTCACTCCTCAGCATCCGCTCCGTCATCTCCGTCACTCCTCAGCATCCGCTCCGTCATCTCCGTCACTCCTCAGCATCCGCTCCGTCATCCCCGTCACTCCTCAGCATCCGCTCCGTCATCCCCGTCACTCCTCAGCATCCGCTCCGTCACTCCTCAGCATCCGCTCCGTCACTCCTCAGCATCCGCTCCGTCACTCCTCAGCATCCGCTCCGTCATCTCCGTCACTCCTCAGCATCCGCTCCGTCATCTCCGTCACTCCTCAGCATCCGCTCCGTCATCTCCGTCACTCCTCAGCATCCGCTCCGTCATCTCCGTCACTCCTCAGCATCCGCTCCGTCATCTCCGTCACTCCTCAGCATCCGCTCCGTCATCTCCGTCACTCCTCAGCATCCGCTCCGTCATCTCCGTCACTCCTCAGCATCCGCTCCGTCTTCTCCGTCACTCCTCAGCATCCGCTCCGTCATCCCCGTCACTCCTCAGCATCCGCTCCGTCATCTCCGTCACTCCTCAGCATCCGCTCCGTCATCCCGTCACTCCTCAGCATCCGCTCCGTCATCCCGTCACTCCTCAGCATCCGCTCCGTCATCTCCGTCACTCCTCAGCATCCGCTCCGTCATCCCGTCACTCGTCAGCATCCGCTCCGTCATCCCCGTCACTCCTCAGCATCCGCTCCGTCATCCCCGTCATTCCTCAGCATCCGCTCCGTCATCCCCGTCACTCCTCAGCATCCGCTCCGTCATCTCCGTCACTCCTCAGCATCCGCTCCGTCATCTCAGTCACTCCTCAGCATCCGCTCCGTCATCTCCGTCACTCCTCAGCATCCGCTCCGTCATCTCCGTCACTCCTCAGCATCCGCTCCGTCATCCCGTCATTCCTCATCATCCGCTCCGTCATCCCCGTCATTCCTCAGCATCCGCTCCGTCACTCCTCAGCATCCGCTCCGTCACTCCTCAGCATCCGCTCCGTCATCCCGTTACTCCTCATCATCCGCTCCGTCATCCCCGTCATTCCTCAGCATCCGCTCCGTCATCCCCGTCACTCCTCAGCATCCGCTCCGTCACTCCTCAGCATCCGCTCCGTCATCTCCGTCACTCCTCAGCATCTGCTCCGTCATCCCCGTCATTCCTCAGCATCCGCTCCGTCATCCCCGTCACTCCTCAGCATCCGCTCCGTCATCCCGTTACTCCTCAGCATCCGCTCCGTCACTCCTCAGCATCCGCTCCGTCACTCCTCAGCATCCGCTCCGTCACTCCTCAGCATCCGCTCCGTCTTCTCCGTCACTCCTCAGCATCCGCTCCGTCATCCCGTTACTCCTCATCATCCGCTCCGTCACTCCTCAGCATCCGCTCCGTCACTCCTCAGCATCCGCTCCGTCACTCCTCAGCATCCGCTCCGTCACTCCTCAGCATCCGCTCCGTCTTCTCCGTCACTCCTCAGCATCCACTCCTCAGCATCCGCTCCGTCACTCCTAAGCATCCGCTCCGTCACTCCTAAGCATCCGCTCCGTCACTCCTCAGCATCCGCTCCGTCACTCCTCAGCATCCGCTCCGTCACTCCTCAGCATCCGCTCCGTCACTCCTCAGCATCCGCTCCGTCACTCCTCAGCATCCGCTTTGTCTAAGATTTGATTTAGCAAATGTTGAGTAATTATTGGGTTTAAAGTTCCGTTTCCATGGTTTCTCTGCAATGACTCAGATGTGTGCTGTTGAACACGCGTGATCTGCTCCGTCTGCAGGCGATATCCACGGCCAGTACACGGATCTGCTGCGGCTGTTTGAGTATGGCGGCTTCCCTCCGGAAGCCAACTACCTGTTCCTGGGGGATTACGTGGACCGAGGGAAGCAGTCGCTGGAGACCATCTGCCTGCTGCTGGCCTACAAGATCAAGTACCCGGAGAACTTCTTCCTGCTGCGGGGGAACCACGAGTGCGCCTCCATCAACCGCATCTACGGCTTCTACGACGAGTGTGAGTCCACTGCTCCTCTCTTCCTCTCCTCCTCCATTACTCCCCCTCTTGTCCTCTCCTCCATTACTCCTCCTCTCGTCTTCTCCTCCTCCATTACTCCCCCTCTCTTCCTCTCCTCCATCACTCATGCTCTCTTCTGACGTCTGTCTGCTCTTTCTGTTCCTCCAGGCAAACGCAGGTTCAACATCAAGCTCTGGAAGACCTTCACTGACTGCTTCAACTGTCTGCCAATCGCCGCCATCGTCGACGAGAAGATCTTCTGCTGTCATGGAGGCAGGTTTCCATGGCGACCCGTTTACTGGGAAACACTCGATTAAACTGAAGATGATTTGAGCTGACATTGTGTTTCCTTTCAAAGGTCTTTCTCCAGATCTTCAGTCAATGGAGCAGATTAGACGCATCATGAGACCGACGGACGTTCCTGACACAGGTTCCTAACACACACACACACACACACACACACCTGACACAGGTTCCTAACACACACACACCTGACACAGGTTCCTAACACACACACACACCTGACACAGGTTCCTAACACACACACACACACACACACACACACACACACACACACACACACACACACACACACACACACACACACACACACACACACACACACACCTGACACAGGTTCCTAACACACACACACACACACACACACACACCTGACACAGGTTCCTAACACACACACACACACACACCTGACACAGGTTCCTAACACACACACACACACACACCTGACACAGGTTCCTAACACACACACACACACACACCTGACACAGGTTCCTAACACACACACACACACACACCTGACACAGGTTCCTAACACACACACACACACACACACACACACACACACACACACACACACACACACACACACACACCTGACACAGGTTCCTAACACACACACACACACACACACACACCTGACACAGGTTCCTAACACACACACACACACCTGACACAGGTTCCTAACACACACACACACACACCTGACACAGGTTCCTAACACACACACACACACCTGACACAGGTTCCTAACACACACTCACACACACACCTGACACAGGTTCCTAACACACACACACCTGACACAGGTTCCTAACACACACACACACACACACCTGACACAGGTTCCTAACACACACACACACACACACACACATACACACACACCTGACACAGGTTCCTAACACACACTCACACACACACCTGACACAGGTTCCTAACACACACACACACCTGACACAGGTTCCTAACACACACACACACACACACACACACACCTGACACAGGTTCCTAACACACACACACCTGACACAGGTTCCTAACACACACACACACACATACACACACACCTGACACAGGTTCCTAACACACACTCACACACACACCTGACACAGGTTCCTAACACACACACACCTGACACAGGTTCCTAACACACACACACACACACACACACACACACACACACCTGACACAGGTTCCTAACACACACACACACACACACACACCTGACACAGGTTCCTAACACACACACACATACACACACACCTGACACAGGTTCTTAACACACACACACATACACACACACCTGACACAGGTTCCTAACACACACACACACACACACACACCTGACACAGGTTCCTAACACACACACACATACACACACACCTGACACAGGTTCCTAACACACACACACCTGACACAGGTTCTTAACACACACACACACACACACACACACACACACCTGACACAGGTTCCTAACACACACACACATACACACACACCTGACACAGGTTCCTAACACACACACACATACACACACACCTGACACAGGTTCCTAACACACACACACCTGACACAGGTTCTTAACACACACACACACACACACACACACATACACACACACCTGACACAGGTTCCTAACACACACACACATACACACACACCTGACACAGGTTCCTAACACACACACACATACACACACACCTGACACAGGTTCTTAACACACACACACACACACACACACACATACACACACACCTGACACAGGTTCCTAACACACACACACATACACACACACCTGACACAGGTTCCTAACACACACACACATACACACACACCTGACACAGGTTCCTAACACACACACACATACACACACACCTGACACAGGTTCTTAACACACACACACACACACACACACACATACACACACACCTGACACAGGTTCCTAACACACACACACATACACACACACCTGACACAGGTTCCTAACACACACACACATACACACACACCTGACACAGGTTCCTAACACACACACACATACACACACACCTGACACAGGTTCCTAACACACACACACCTGACACAGGTTCCTAACACACACACACCTGACACAGGTTCTTAACACACACACACACACACACACACCTGACACAGGTTCTTAACACACACACACACACACACACACACCTGACACAGGTTCCTAACACACACACACATACACACACACCTGACACAGGTTCCTAACACACACACACCTGACACAGGTTCTTAACACACACACACACACACACACACATACACACACACCTGACACAGGTTCCTAACACACACACACCTGACACAGGTTCTTAACACACACACACACACACACCTGACACAGGTTCCTAACACACACACACATACACACACACCTGACACAGGTTCCTAACACACACACACCTGACACAGGTTCTTAACACACACACACACACACACACACACACATACACACACACCTGACACAGGTTCTTAACACACACACACACACACACACACACACCTGACACAGGTTCCTAACACACACACACATACACACACACCTGACACAGGTTCCTAACACACACACACCTGACACAGGTTCCTAACACACACACACCTGACACAGGTTCTTAACACACACACACACATACACACACACCTGACACAGGTTCTTAACACACACACACACACACACACACATACACACACACCTGACACAGGTTCCTAACACACACACACATACACACACACCTGACACAGGTTCCTAACACACACACACATACACACACACCTGACACAGGTTCCTAACACACACACACACACATACACACACACCTGACACAGGTTCCTAACACACACACACATACACACACACCTGACACAGGTTCCTAACACACACACACATACACACACACCTGACACAGGTTCTTAACACACACACACACACACACACACACATACACACACACCTGACACAGGTTCCTAACACACACACACATACACACACACCTGACACAGGTTCCTAACACACACACACATACACACACACCTGACACAGGTTCTTAACACACACACACACACACACACACATACACACACACCTGACACAGGTTCCTAACACACACACACATACACACACACCTGACACAGGTTCCTAACACACACACACATACACACACACCTGACACAGGTTCCTAACACACACACACATACACACACACCTGACACAGGTTCCTAACACACACACACACACACCTGACACAGGTTCTTAACACACACACACACACACACACATACACACACACCTGACACAGGTTCCTAACACACACACACATACACACACACCTGACACAGGTTCCTAACACACACACACCTGACACAGGTTCTTAACACACACACACACACACACACATACACACACACCTGACACAGGTTCCTAACACACACACACACACACCTGACACAGGTTCTTAACACACACACACACACACACACACACACACATACACACACACCTGACACAGGTTCCTAACACACACACACATACACACACACACCTGACACAGGTTCCTAACACACACACACATACACACACACCTGACACAGGTTCCTAACACACACACACATACACACACACCTGACACAGGTTCCTAACACACACACACCTGACACAGGTTCTTAACACACACACACACACACACACACACCTGACACAGGTTCCTAACACACACACACATACACACACACCTGACACAGGTTCCTAACACACACACACATACACACACACCTGACACAGGTTCCTAACACACACACACCTGACACAGGTTCTTAACACACACACACACACACACACACACATACACACACACCTGACACAGGTTCCTAACACACACACACATACACACACACCTGACACAGGTTCCTAACACACACACACATACACACACACCTGACACAGGTTCCTAACACACACACACCTGACACAGGTTCTTAACACACACACACACACACACACACACACACACACATACACACACACCTGACACAGGTTCCTAACACACACACACATACACACACACCTGACACAGGTTCCTAACACACACACACATACACACACACCTGACACAGGTTCTTAACACACACACACATACACACACACCTGACACAGGTTCCTAACACACACACACACACACACACACACACACACACACACACCTGACACAGGTTCCTAACACACACACACACACATACACACACACCTGACACAGGTTCCTAACACACACTCACACACACACCTGACACAGGTTCCTAACACACACACACCTGACACAGGTTCCTAACACACACACACACACACACACACCTGACACAGGTTCCTAACACACACACACATACACACACACCTGACACAGGTTCTTAACACACACACACATACACACACACCTGACACAGGTTCCTAACACACACACACACACACACACACCTGACACAGGTTCCTAACACACACACACATACACACACACCTGACACAGGTTCCTAACACACACACACCTGAAACAGGTTCTTAACACACACACACACACACACACACATACACACACACCTGACACAGGTTCCTAACACACACACACCTGACACAGGTTCCTAACACACACACACACACACACACACACACACACACACACACACACACACACACACACCTGACACAGGTTCCTAACACACACACACATACACACACACCTGACACAGGTTCCTAACACACACACACATACACACACACCTGACACAGGTTCCTAACACACACACACATACACACACACCTGACACAGGTTCCTAACACACACACACCTGACACAGGTTCCTAACACACACACACACACACACACACACCTGACACAGGTTCCTAACACACACACACATACACACACACCTGACACAGGTTCCTAACACACACACACATACACACACACCTGACACAGGTTCCTAACACACACACACACACACACACACACAAACCTGACACAGGTTCCTAACACACACACACACACACACCTGACACAGGTTCCTAACACACACACACATACACACACACCTGACACAGGTTCCTAACACACACACACACACCTGACACAGGTTCCTAACACACACACACCTGACACAAGTGAACACAAACACTCACACACACACTTACAAACTCACAACACAGGTGAACACACACTCACGACACAGGTGAACACACACACACATACACACATTCATTTTTTTTTTCATTAAACAAGTCTTAATATCTGAAGTTATTTCTCCAGTAAATGTATCAATTTAAGATTTTTAGAGCTTTCTAACAGACTGTGTGTGCGTGTGTGTGTGTGTGCGTGCGTGCGCGTGTGTGTGCGTGTGCGTGTGTGTGTGTGTGTGTGTGTGTGTGTGTGTGTGTGTGTGTGTGTGTGTGCAGGGCTGCTGTGTGATCTGCTGTGGTCTGACCCGGATAAGGATGTTCAGGGTTGGGGAGAGAACGACCGCGGCGTCTCCTTCACCTTCGGTGCTGATGTGGTCAGCAAATTCCTCAACCGGCATGATCTGGATCTCATCTGCCGCGCGCATCAGGTGAGGATCCTCCGGCCTGACCCTGACCCTGACCCCTGACCTCTGACCCCGTCTCTCATCCACAGCCTGACTAGAGATCCAGAGTGTTTTCTTCTGGTGTTTTGCAGGTGGTTGAAGACGGTTACGAGTTCTTCGCCAAACGGCAGCTGGTGACTCTGTTCTCGGCGCCGAACTACTGCGGCGAGTTCGACAACGCCGGCGGAATGATGAGCGTGGACGAGACTCTGATGTGCTCCTTCCAGGTCACATGACGCTGCGCACAGACCAATCACACCATCATTCCCATCACCCGTTTCCATCTGAGTTCAGGCTGTCCATTCGTTCTCGTGCGGCGCATCGAGTTCATGCGTGGAAATGGAAACGGTGTTACGATGAACCTCGAGTACATGTGCAGTTTCGGCACAGCGCCACCTGGTGCTCGGGAGAACGGAAACACGGCTGCTTTAGCTGAACAGTTTGGCCATAAATGCTAAACCTGATCTCTCTTGATTCAGAATGAATTATTCAAATTATTCCCAAATCGGCCATTTTGATGATTGTTGTATTTTACAAACGCGTTACGAAACTCTGTCACCTTTGCCCTAAACATGCTGAAAACACAAACAGCGTCACCTTGTGATCAATTTATTTGTAAACTTTATATTAAAGAAATGCAGATTAATTTATCCTGTTTTAATGAACCTGATCTTGCTGGATTCCTCGAGTCGCGCCGAGAACAATAAAACCAACTCAGATCTTCGACAGATCAGACGACGAAACACGCAAAACAGATCCAACGTTTCACGTGTAAAAACAGGCTCATATTAACGTTCTGCCACATGAGATTAAAACATGCTTTGCTGCAAGAATTATTAACGCTTATTATTTATTGACGTAAGGTTTCGTCGTATCTTCATCTTTCCCTCGCGGCAGAAACGTGTCTGTTTATTATGGGCTGTCACGTTAACGGCTGGTGTGTTTCTCAGATTCTGAAGCCGTCGGAGAAGAAGGCGAAGTATCAGTACGGCGGGATGAACTCGGGGCGTCCCGTGACCCCCCCGCGCACCGCCACCCCCCCGAAGAAGCGCTGAGCCGCGGCAGACCGTCTGCAACACCGATGACACACTTCCTGTTGAGGACTCGTCTCCCGGGGTTCGTTTGATCTCACCGTGTGCTGCTTCACACACTCCACCGGAGCTTTCCCGCTCCGCATCCCATAACCGCAGGATCCGCACGGACCGGGAGTTTCCCGACTCACAGACTCTTCACATCTGCATTTCAGTTAATAAAGATGATCAAAGCTCTGATGTGTTTCCGCTCTTTCATGACCGATAGAAGAAGCATCGCATCCATGAAAACAAAACATGCAAATATACTGAAATAAACATGAATATATTAAAATATACAGAAAATAACGGAAACATTAAGATATTTCAGGCCACGTGTGTTTCATGTTAACACTTGACGAGGATTAATCGCTCGCATGAACGTCATGTTACAGTCTGTATTGGTATTAGCGAGCGTTCTCCGGCTCGACACACACCGTTCCCGTTCATTAATGATGTTAATGAAGCAACATGATCTGTGTTTATATTCCACACGCCGTTAAACTCATGAAGATCTGAAGCAACAGAATCCGCGGATCCAGCATCGTTCCGGAAGAATCCCTGAATCTCATTATCAATTATTATCTTTAATAACGATCTCAAAAACATTCATGCGTCAATCATGCAGTTTTTCTTCAGAAATGTTTTAGTTTTTAAAATATTGTTTGTTTTGTAACATTGAGATCATTCCTGATGTTTGAAGAACGATATAAAGTGACGTTTATATAAACGTAAGGCTTAAAACATTAACGGGAACATCAGCAGCTCTGAGAATAAAACTCACAACTAAAACATTCATCAATGTACGATTTCCTCAAAATAAACTAATAAACGCATTATGCCAATAATGCATCATTTCTGTGCGTAACAACACACTAATGCATTCATGACCAACACAAGTGTGTGACTGAATGTGTGTGTCAATGTGTTTGTGTGTGTGATTGTGAATGAGTTTTTGATTGCTTGTGTGAGAGTGCATGTGAGTGTGTGTGAGTCTGTGTGTTTGTGAGTTTGTGTATGTGTGTGTGTGTGTGTGTGTGTGTGAGTGTTTGTATATGTGTGTGTGTGTGTGTGTGTGAGAGAGTGTTTGTTTGTGAGTGTTTGTATATGTGTGTGTGTGTGGATGAGGAAGCAGAGTGTGTTGTCATGAAGTGCCGGCAGGAGGCGCTATAAACCTGTGAAGATGCGCTTTATTCTGCTTATTCTCCGTGAGACACACTGAGTGTGTGTGAGAGAATTTGAGTGTCTGTGTGAGAGTGTGTGTGTGTGTGTGTGTGTGTCAAGTCAAGTCAAGTCACCTTTACTTATATAGCGCTTTTTACAATACAGATTGTTTCAAAGCAGCTTTACAGGAAAAACAATATAAACGAAGTTTGTTTGGCTGAACGGCAGCCTTAAAAGAGCAGGCGAATTAATACATTATCAATATAATACAGATTATTATATTGATAATTAAAGTCTAATATTAAGTTTAATTTGGTCCGGTTGGAGATGGGTTCATGATCGTCACAGGGGAGGGTCCAGTAGAGTCACGGTCTCCGCAGACACTTCAGGCAGTGCTGTGCTCGTGTCCAGGTCCTTCATCTGATCTGGATACGGCCCGGATCCGGCTGACCACGGTAACCTCGGAATAAACAGAGACCAATATCAGCGTAGATGCCATTCTTCTTCTGATGTATCGAGTACATCAGGTGTTATGGGAATGTTCCCGGTTCCGGCTTATCTAAATTATGCAGCCTAACAATCATTTTACATGATTTGGATTAAAAATGTATGTATAATGTGTTATGTGTATGCCAGGTTGAAGAGATGTGTTTTTAGTCTAGATTTAAACTGACAGAGTGTGTCTGCTTCCCAAACTGTATTAGGAAGACTGTTCCAGAGTTTAGGAGCTAAATAGGAAAAGGATCGACCGCCAGCAGTTGACTTTGATATTCTAGGTATTATAAGCTGGTCAGTATTTTGGGATCTCAATAGACGTGAAGGACTATAATGTGTTAAGAGATCGCTCAAGTACTGGGGAGCTAAACCATTTAATGCTTTGTAAGTCATTAGCAAGATTTTAAAATGTATTCTGTGATTAATAGGAAGCCAGTGCAGGTTTGACAGAACTGGGCTAATATGCTCATATTTCCTGGTTCTAGTAAGAACTCGAGCTGCTGCATTTTGGACCAGCTGGAATTTGTTTATTAAGCGTGCAGGGCAACCACCTAGTAGAGCATTACAATAATCTAGCCTTGAACTCATGAACGCATGAACTAACTTTTCCGCATTTGTCTTTGAGAGCATATGTCGCAATTTAGATATATTTTTAAGATGGAAGAACGCCGTTTTACAGATGCTAGAAACATGGCTTTCAAATGAAAGATTGGTATCAAAGAGCACACCCAGGTTTCTAACTGACGACGAAGACTTGACAGAGCAGCCATCGAGTGTTAGGCAGTAGTCTAGATTATTACGTGCAGAACTTTTTGGTCTAATAATTTGAATCTCTGTTTTTTCAGAATTAAGCAGTAGAAAGTTATTAGTCATCCAATTTTTTATATCGGTTATGCATTCTGTTAATTTAGTGAATTGGTTCGTTTCATCAGGATGAGAAGAAATATAGAGCTGAGTATCATCAGCGTAACAATGAAAGCTAATGCCATGCTTCCTAATAACTGCACCCAAAGGAAGCATGCACAGGGTTAAAAGCAATGGTCCTAGTACTGAACCTTGAGGAACTCTATACTGAACCTGTGACCGATATGACATCTCCTCATTTACTGCTACAAACTGATAACGGTCAGATAAGTATGATTTGAACCAGGCTAATGCAACTCCACTAATGCCAACATAGTTTTCAAGTCTATTCAGAAGGATTTTGTGGTCAATTGTATCGAATGCAGCACTAATGTCCAGTAACACTAACAGAGAGATACAACCACGATCGGATGATAAGAGCAAATCATTTGTAACTCTAATGAGAGCAGTCTCAGTACTATTGTTGAGTGTGTGTGTGAGTGTGTGTGTGAGTGTGTGTGTGTGTGTGAGAGTGTGTGTGTGTGTGAGTGTGTGTGTGAGTGAGTGTGTGTGTGATTGTGTGTGTGTGTGAGTGTGTGTGTGTGTGAGTGTGTGTGTGTGTGAGTGTGTGTGTGTGTGTGTGTGTGTGTGTGTGTGTGTGTGTGT
>JAWRVZ010000988.1:0-22500 GCA_037043235.1 Rhodeus uyekii
TGAGTGAGTGTGAGAAAGTGTGAGTGTGTGAGAGTGAGTGTGTGAGTGAGTGTGTGTGAGAGTGAGTGTGTGAGTGAGTGTGAGTGAGTGTGAGTTAGTGTGAGAGAGTGTGAGAGTGAGAGTGTGTGTGTGAGTGTGAGAGAGTGTGAGTGAGTGTGAGTGAGTGTGAGAGTGAGTGTGTGTGAGTGTGTGTGAGTGTGTGTGAGTGTGTGTGAGTGTGAGAGTGTGGGTGTGAGTGTGAGAGAGTGTGTGTGTGTGTGAGTGTGAGTGTGAGAGAGTGTGAGTGAGTGTGAGTGAGTGATTGTGAGAGAGTGTGAGTGTGAGTGAGTGTGAGAGAGTGTGAGTGTGAGTGAGTGTGAGAAAGTGTGAGTGTGTGAGTGAGTGTGTGTGAGAGTGAGTGTGTGAGTGAGTGTGAGTGTTGAGAGAGTGAGTGTGAGTGAGTGTGAGTGAGTGTGAGAGAGTGTGAGAGAGTGTGAGAGAGTGTGAGAGAGTGTGAGAGTGTGTGTGAGTGTGTGTGAGTGTGTGAGAGTGAGTGTGTGAGTGAGTGTGAGTGAGTGTGAGTGAGTGTGAGTGAGTGTGAGAGAGTGTGAGTGTGTGTGAGTGAGTGTGAGAGAGTGTGAGTGTGTGTGAGTGAGTGTGAGAGAGTGTGAGTGTGAGTGAGTGTGAGAGAGTGTGAGTGTGAGTGAGTGTGAGAGAGTGTGAGTGTGAGTGAGTGTGAGTGTGAGTGAGTGTGAGAGAGTGTGAGTGTGTGTGAGAGTGTGTGAGTGTGAGTGAGTGTGAGAGAGTGTGAGTGTGAGTGAGTGTGAGAGAGTGAGTGTGAGTGTGTGAGTGAGTGTGAGAGAGTGTGAGTGTGTGAGAGTGTGTGAGAGTGAGTGTGTGAGTGAGTGTGTGAGTGAGTGTGTGAGTGAGTGTGTGAGTGTGCGTGAGTGTGTGAGTGTGAGTGAGTGAGTGTGTGAGTGAGTGTGTGTGTGTGTGAGTGTGTGAGTGTGTGAGTGTGTGAGTGTGAGTGAGTGTGAGTGTGAGAGAGTGTGAGTGTGAGTGTGTGTGAGTGTGTGAGAGTGTGTGTGTGAGTGAGTGTGAGTGTGTGTGAGTGAGTGTGAGTGTGAGTGAGTGTGAGAGAGTGTGAGTGTGTGAGTGAGTGTGAGACAGTGTGAGTGTGAGTGTGAGTGTGTGAGAGTGTGAGTGTGAGTGAGTGTGAGTGTGAGTGAGTGTGAGAGAGTGTGAGTGTGAGAGAGTGTGAGTGTGAGAGAGTGAGTGAGTGAGTGAGTGTGAGTGAGTGAGTGTGAGAGAGTGTGAGTGTGTGAGAGTGTGTGAGAGTGAGTGTGTGAGTGTGTGATGTGTACCAGTGAGTGTGTGAGTGTGAGTGAGTGAGTGTGTGAGTGAGTGTGTGTGTGTGTGAGTGTGTGTGAGTGTGTGTGAGTGAGTGTGTGAGTGAGTGAGTGTGTGTGTGAGTGTGTGAGTGTGTGAGTGTGTGTGAGTGAGTGAGTGAGTGAGTGAGTGAGTGAGTGAGTGAGTGAGTGAGTGAGTGAGTGAGTGAGTGAGTGAGTGAGTGTGTGAGTGAGTGTGTGTGTGTACCAGGATCTCGGTCTTGCAGAGCGCGGCGATCTCTCTCATGTCTCTGAAGGGCTGCAGGAGTGTTTGGTAGAACTGAGTGGAAACACTCACAAACTCCCTGTAAGTCTCGTCTTCCTCCTCGTAGATCTTCATCAGCCGCAGGAGCCCGTCAGCGCCGGAGTGACTCTGAACCAGCTGAGGCAACACAACAACACTGTCAGCTCAACAACAACAACAACAACAACCACACTGTCACAACAACCACACTGTCAGCTCAACAACAACAACCACACTGTCAGCTCAACAACAACAACAACAACAACAACCACACTGTCAGCTCAACAACAACAACAACAACAACCACCACACTGTCAGCTCAACAACAACAACAACAACAACAACCACACTGTCAGCTCAACAACAACAACAACAACAACCACACTGTCAGCTCAACAACAACAACCACACTGTCAGCTCAACAACAACAACCACACTGTCAGCTCAACAACAACAAACACTGTCAGCTCAACAACAACAACAACACTGTCAGCTCAACAACAACAACCACACTGTCAGCTCAACAACAACAACCACACTGTCAGCTCAACAACAACAACCACACTGTCAGCTCAACAACAACAACAACACTGTCAGCTCAACAACAACAACAACACTGTCAGCTCAACAACAACAACCACACTGTCAGCTCAACAACAACAACAACAACACTGTCAGCTCAACAACAACAACAACAACACTGTCAGCTCAACAACAACAACAACCACACTGTCAGCTCAACAACAACAACCACACTGTCAGCTCAACAACAACAACCACACTGTCAGCTCAACAACAACAACCACACTGTCAGCTCAACAACAACAACAACAACAACAACAACAACAACTGTCAACAACAACAACAACAACAACAACAACAACAACACTGTCAGCTCAACAACAACAACAACAACAACAACAACCACACTGTCAGCTCAACAACAACAACAACCACACTGTCAGCTCAACAACAACAACAACAACAACCACACTGTCAGCTCAACAACAACAACAACAACAACCACACTGTCAGCTCAACAACAACAACAACAACAACAACCACACTGTCAGCTCAACAACAACAACAACAACAACCACACTGTCAGCTCAACAACAACAACACACTGTCAGCTCAACAACAACAACAACAACCACACTGTCAGCTCAACAACAACAACAACAACAACAACCACACTGTCAGCTCAACAACAACAACAACAACAACAACAACAACAACAACAACAACAACAACAACAACCACACACTGTCAGCTCAACAACAACAACAACAACAACAACAACAACAACCACACTGTCAGCTCAACAACAACAACAACAACAACAACCACACTGTCAGCTCAACAACAACAACAACAACAACAACAACCACACTGTCAGCTCAACAACAACAACAACAACAACAACAACAACAACCACACTGTCAGCTCAACAACAACAACAACAACCACACTGTCAGCTCAACAACAACAACAACAACCACACTGTCAGCTCAACAACAACAACAACCACACTGTCAGCTCAACAACAACAACCACACTGTCAGCTCAACAACAACAACAACAACCACACTGTCAGCTCAACAACAACAACAACAACACTGTCAGCTCAACAACAATAACAACAACAACCACACTGTCAGCTCAACAACAACAACAACACACTGTCAGCTCAACAACAACAACAACAACACTGTCAGCTCAACAACAACAACAACAACCACACTGTCAGCTCAACAACAACAACAACAACAACAACCACACTGTCAGCTCAACAACAACAACCACACTGTCAACAACAACAACAACAACCACACTGTCAGCTCAACAACAACAACAACAACAACAACCACACTGTCAGCTCAACAACAACAACAACCACACTGTCAGCTCAACAACAACAACAACAACAACCACCACACTGTCAGCTCAACAACAACAACAACAACAACAACCACACTGTCAGCTCAACAACAACAACAACAACAACAACAACAACAACCACACTGTCAGCTCAACAACAACAACAACAACAACCACACTGTCAGCTCAACAACAACAACAACACACAACAACAACAACAACCACACAACAACAACAACAACAACCACACTGTCAGCTCAACAACAACAACAACAACAACAACCACACTGTCAGCTCAACAACAACAACAACAACAACAACAACAACACCACCACACTGTCAGCTCAACAACAACAACAACAACAACAACCACACTGTCAGCTCAACAACAACAACAACAACAACAACAACCACACTGTCAGCTCAACAACAACAACAACAACAACCACACTGTCAGCTCAACAACAACAACAACAACACTGTCAGCTCAACAACAACAACCACACTGTCAGCTCAACAACAACAACAACAACCACACTGTCAGCTCAACAACAACAACCACACTGTCAGCTCAACAACAACAACAACAACACTGTCAGCTCAACAACAACAACAACAACCACACTGTCAGCTCAACAACAACAACCACACTGTCAGCTCAACAACAACAACCACACTGTCAGCTCAACAACAACAACAACCACACTGTCAGCTCAACAACAACAACAACAACCACACTGTCAGCTCAACAACAACAACCACACTGTCAGCTCAACAACAACAACCACACTGTCAGCTCAACAACAACTAAACACTGTCAGCTCAACAACAATAACCAACAACCACACTGTCAGCTCAACAACAACAACAACCACACTGTCAGCTCAACAACAATAACCACACTGTCAGCTCAACAACAATAACAACCACACTGTCAGCTCAACAACAATAACAACCACACTGTCAGCTCAACAACAATAACCACACTGTCAGCTCAACAACAATAACAACACACTGTCAGCTCAACAACAACAACAACAACCACACTGTCAGCTCAACAACAATAACCACACTGTCAGCTCAACAACAATAACCACACTGTCAGCTCAACAACAATAACCACACTGTCAGCTCAACAACAATAACCACACTGTCAGCTCAACAACAATAACCACACTGTCAGCTCAACAACAATAACCACACTGTCAGCTCAACAACAATAACCACACTGTCAGCTCAACAACAATAACCACACTGTCAGCTCAACAACAATAACCACACTGTCAGCTCAACAACAATAACCACACTGTCAGCTCAACAACAATAACCACACTGTCAGCTCAACAACAATAACACACTGTCAGCTCAACAACAATAACCACACTGTCAGCTCAACAACAATAACCACACTGTCAGCTCAACAACAATAACCACACTGTCAGCTCAACAACAACCACACTGTCAGCTCAACAACAACACTGTCAGCTCAACAACAACACTGTCAGCTCAACAACAACACTGTCACTCAACAACAACACTGTCAGCTCAACAACAACACTGTCAGCTCAACAACAACACTGTCAGCTCAACAACAACAACAACAACAACAACACTGTCAGCACAACAACAACATTGTCAGCTCAACAACAAAAACAACAACAACAACAACACTGTCAGCTCAACAACAATAACCACACTGTCAGCTCAACAACAATAACCACACTGTCAGCTCAACAACAACAACAACAACAACAACAACCACACTGTCAGCTCAACAACAACAACACTGTCAGCTCAACAACAACACTGTCAGCTCAACAACAACAACAACAACAACAACACTGTCAGCACAACAACAACATTGTCAGCTCAACAACAAAAACAACAACAACAACAACACTGTCAGCTCAACAACAAAAACAACAACAACAACAACACTGTCAGCTCAACAACAACAACAACACTGTCAGCTCAACAACAACAACAACACTGTCAGCTCAACAACAACAACAACACTGTCAGCTCAACAACAACACTGTCAGCTCAACAACAACACTGTCAGCTCAACAACAACACTGTCAGCTCAACAACAACACTGTCAGCTCAACAACAACAACACTGTCAGCACAACAACAACATTGTCAGCTCAACAACAAAAACAACAACAACAACAACACTGTCAGCTCAACAACAATAACCACACTGTCAGCTCAACAACAACAACCACACTGTCAGCTCAACAACAACAACAACACTGTCAGCTCAACAACAACACTGTCAGCTCAACAACAACACTGTCAGCTCAACAACAACACTGTCAGCTCAACAACAACACTGTCAGCTCAACAACAACAACAACAACAACAACACTGTCAGCACAACAACAACATTGTCAGCTCAACAACAAAAACAACAACAACAACAACACTGTCAGCTCAACAACAATAACCACACTGTCAGCTCAACAACAATAACCACACTGTCAGCTCAACAACAACAACAACAACAACAACAACCACACTGTCAGCTCAACAACAACAACACTGTCAGCTCAACAACAACACTGTCTGTCAGCTCAACAACAACAACAACACTGTCAGCTCAACAACAACAACAACACTGTCAGCTCAACAACAACAACAACACTGTCAGCTCAACAACAACACTGTCAGCTCAACAACAACACTGTCAGCTCAACAACAACACTGTCAGCTCAACAACAACACTGTCAGCTCAACAACAACAACACTGTCAGCACAACAACAACATTGTCAGCTCAACAACAAAAACAACAACAACAACAACACTGTCAGCTCAACAACAATAACCACACTGTCAGCTCAACAACAATAACCACACTGTCAGCTCAACAACAACAACAACAACAACAACCACACTGTCAGCTCAACAACAACAACAACACTGTCAGCTCAACAACAACACTGTCAGCTCAACAACAACACTGTCAGCTCAACAACAACAACAACAACAACACTGTCAGCACAACAACAACATTGTCAGCTCAACAACAAAAACAACAACAACAACAACACTGTCAGCTCAACAACAACACTGTCAGCTCAACAACAACACTGTCAGCTCAACAACAACAACAACACTGTCAGCTCAACAACAACAACAACACTGTCAGCTCAACAACAACAACACTGTCAGCTCAACAACAACAACAACAACAACACTGTCAGCACAACAACAACATTGTCAGCTCAACAACAAAAACAACAACAACAACAACAACACTGTCAGCTCAACAACAACACTGTCAGCTCAACAACAACACTGTCAGCTCAACAACAACACTGTCAGCTCAACAACAATAACCACACTGTCAGCTCAACAACAATAACAACAACACTGTCAGCTCAACAACAACAACAACCACACTGTCAGCTCAACAACAACAACAACAACCACACTGTCAGCTCAACAACAACAACAACAACCACACTGTCAGCTCAACAACAACCACACTGTCAGCTCAACAACAACAACAACCACACTGTCAGCTCAACAACAACCACACTGTCAGCTCAACAACAACAACACTGTCAGCTCAACAACAACCACACTGTCAGCTCAACAACAACAACACTGTCAGCTCAACAACAACCACACTGTCAGCTCAACAACAACCACACTGTCAGCTCAACAACAACAACACTGTCAGCTCAACAACAACACTGTCAGCTCAACAACAACAACACTGTCAGCACAACAACAACATTGTCAGCTCAACAACAAAAACAACAACAACAACAACACTGTCAGCTCAACAACAATAACCACACTGTCAGCTCAACAACAACAACAACAACAACAACAACCACACTGTCAGCTCAACAACAACACTGTCAGCTCAACAACAACACTGTCAGCTCAACAACAACACTGTCAGCTCAACAACAACAACAACAACAACACTGTCAGCACAACAACAACATTGTCAGCTCAACAACAAAAACAACAACAACAACAACACTGTCAGCTCAACAACAACAACAACACTGTCAGCTCAACAACAACACTGTCAGCTCAACAACAACAACACTGTCAGCTCAACAACAACACTGTCAGCTCAACAACAACAACAACACTGTCAGCACAACAACCACACAACACAACAACAGAACAGAGCAGAATAGAACAGAGTATAGAAGAATAAAATGGAGTAGAACTTGTAAATGGAGAGTTTGTGCACATCATCACACAGTTCGACAATACGCCTTCTGACGGTATGAACTTTAACGGAGGAAGAAGAAGAAGAGAACAGAATAAAACAGAATAGAGTCTCACCGCTCGCAGCGCGTCTCTGGCGCGTGAAATCTCGTCGCGCATCGCTTTGCTTTTAAACTCCTGCAGGTTCTCGAAGTACTCGCGCGCGTCCGCCTCCGCGACGCTGAACAGCGCGTCCAGCACGATCCTGCGGCCGCACGCGTCCACGGCGGCGCTGAAGTATCGCTCCAGCTGCCGGCACTGCGCGTCAGCATCGCGGCGCGGCGCGTTGGAGAGCAGCAGGTCCCACACGCTCGGCTCCCGGAAGCCCGTCAGGTCGGGAAACAACGGCTCGAGCTCGTCGCTGACCGCGCTCAAATGCGCGTGCAAGTGCCCCAGGCGCGCGCTCGAGAACAGGCTCGCGCAGCTACCGCTCGCGTCGCCGCGTCGCTGCAGCGTCCGGTTGTGACACGTCACGGCGAACTTCGTCTCGATCTCGTTCCACTCCACGATAAACCGTAGCTTATGGCTCTCGCTCTCCTGGAAGGCGTCGCGTTTAATCGCGACCCATCCGTCCAGACTGTCCATCCGTTCGTGCTCCGCGTCGCCCATCGCGTCGCGTTCCGTTGCTCTGCACTTCCGCCTCCCGGATGACGTCATCCGACGGGTGGTCACGTGACGGGGGAATTCCAGTGGTCACGTGACATTCAATGTTTTTGTGATTTTTATAGATCAAGATCTGTCATATTTATCCTCCCGTTTCTGTTTCGCTCTATATTTGACGTTGTTGTATGTGTTTCTGAAGGCTGAATTCATTATTGTTGATTATTCAGCTAATATTGTAGGGATTTATAAGTGATCAAACGATGCAGAGATAGAGCTACAAAAATCACCAAAGACACTAATCACCCTGCCAACCCTCACTTCATCCGGCTGCCATCTGGGAAACGCTTCCGAAAAGAGAGAGACTCAGGAGGAGTTTCTTCCCCCAGGCGATCAGACTCCTGAACGCTGTCACTAACGTCACGTGACTTCCGGATAAACATCACACACTGATAGTGCACTGCACTCTACGGTCTCGTTGTCACTTTGTAACAACTCGTTATAATAAGTATAATGTTATGATAAGCATTATACTTGTGTACTGCTGTTAACCACGTATTTATTTTTATAGTCTACAGTTTACTTCACAGTTTATCTCACTTATTTTATTCCACATCTCTTTTTTTACTTGATTTATTCATAATTCTACACACATATATATATATATATATATATATATATATATATATATATATATATATATATATATATATATAGCACCTATATTCTATTTCTATTTTATAATTTCTTGTGTTTTTTGGTAACTGTTATTTGCACTGTCCATGGAGCGGACCTGTTTACATTTCACTGCCGGTTGTGTATTCTGTATATAACTGTGTATGTGACAAATAAAACTCTTGAATCTTGATGGTTAATATGATTATTTTATATTTACATTCATGCAGATGTTTTTTCCCTGGGGTCGAACCCATGACCTTGCGTTGTAAACACCAATCCTCCAAATTCTTGTAAATCATTCATAAAATACACAGAACAATTTGGCAATAAAACTAATTTCCTATATTTTGAAGATTGATCCGGATAACACTGTAAGCCATGTAAGTTTATATTATGTCATGATTTATTAGTGAAATGTAAATATTAGAACATAAACCGCGTGTGTGTCAAAATTAAAGTCTAACTATAAATATAATATTTAATGTTAAAATAAAAACAACAGGACACGCAATGGCGAGTGAAGCATCAGATCAGATAGGATGATGATTGTGTATTATTTCTTGATCACGAGTGTGTGAGAGTTTGAGCTGCTGATATTCGACACGCGCGCTATTTTTATCCGAGCGACACACGCGACGCGAGACTCGCATTACTGACGCTTCACTCAGCTCTGATCCGAGATAAAGGCAAGAAAACTGACCTTAATGTGTATAACTGTACATGTAATGTGTGTGTGTGAGTGAGTGTGAAAGAGTGTGTGTGTGAGTGTGAAAGAGAGAGAGAGAGCGTGTGTGTGTGTGAGAGAGAGAGTCAAGTCACCTTTATTTATATAGCGCTTTTTACAATACAGCTTTAGAGTGCTCACATGAAAACAATATAAACAAAGTTTGTTTGGCTGAACAGAAGCCCCAAAAGAGCAGCTGAATCAATACAATTGATGAATTTTAAGTGTTAAGTTTCCCCAACTGAGCAAGCCATAGGCGACAGCGGCAAGAACCAAAACTCCGGCAGGTGACGTAACGAATGAAGAACAGAATGGAGAAAAAAGTGCATGATTATTATACAACAATTCAAGTCCAATATGAAGTCCAATTTGGTCCGGTTAGAGATGGGTTCATGATCTTCACAGGGGAGGGTTTAGTAGAGTCACGGTCTCCGCAGACACTTCAGGGTAGTGCTGTGCTCGTGTCCAGGTGCAGGTCCTTCATCTGATCTGGATACGGCCCGGATCCGGCTGACCACGGTAACCTCGGAATAAACAGAGACCAATATCAGCGTAGATGCCATTCTTCTTCTGATGTATCGAGTACATCAGGTGTTATGGGAATGTTCTCGGTTCCGGCTTATCTAAATTATGCAGCCTAACAATCATTTTACATGATTTGGATTAAAAATGTATGTATAATGTATAACGTGTGTGTGTGTGTGTTTGAGAAAGAGAGAGCGTTTGTGTGATAGAGAGTGTGTGTGTGTGTGTGTGTGTGTGTGTGTGTGTGTGTGTGTGTGTGTGTGTGTGTGTGTGTGTGTGTGTGTGTGTGTGTGTGTGTGTGTGTGTGTGTGTGTGATTGTGTTTAAACGGGAAAATTCCCCAACTAATAGCAAAATCTCCTCGGACTTTCTCTAAATCTGTGAAAGGTGTTTTTTTCTGGTCAGTTTGTATGTTTAATAGGGAGTAACACTCTCACACACACACACACACACACACTCACACTCACTAAGATATAAACACAAACGGATAAAATGGTCAGCAGGACATGAACATGCAGATCTGATCATCTCTCGCTCAGATGGACGCGTGTGACGCGAGGAGTTGCCTGGATGTGATCGCGGAGGAGGAAGAGGAGGACACACACACACACTCTCCCGCCGCCTTCTGCAGTCAGTGCCGCGTCCTCACACACACCGGCGCCGCGGAGCACGCGCGTCACACACTCCTCGCGCCGCGCGCCGCCGCGCAGCAGCTGCAGGTGAGGCGCGCGCACAGGTGAGACCGTGCAGGTGTGTGACGTCATGTGACCGCGTGTGCTTTTCCAGGAGGAGCTGTGCGAGCGCAGGAGCAAACTGAGCCAGAAGATCGTCGAGATGGAGAACTTCGCCGGAAACCTGGAGGAGATCTTCATCACCGTGGAGGTCCGTGGACGCGAGCGTCGCTTTCTGCGCGCGCATGCAGGTGATGCTGAGTGTGTGTGTGTGTGTGTTCAGGAGAACTTCGGGCGGCAGGAGCAGAATCTGGAGCAGCACTATAACGAGGTCCTGCAGACGCTTTCCCAGAGACGCGACGCGCGCACGGCGGCGCTGGAGGAGCAGAAGAAGCTGAAGCTGGAGCGTCTGTACGGCGCGTTGCTGCGGTGCGGCGGCACTCTGGACGCGTCCAAACAGCTGATCGAGAGCGCGCAGCGCGTCCACCGCCGCACGGACGCGCGCGCCTTCCTGCAGGTCAGAGATCAGCGCAATGATTCAGGCTTATCATAATCACAATCCCATAATCAACTCCTGCTCTCTGATTGACAGGCGGCCATGCCCCTTATCAAGAGGTAAGTGTGTGTCTCATTATCATTCTGTCATCCCTCTCTCACTCTCATGTTTCATCCCTCTCTTTATTGACGCTTAAGGAGAGATAAACAGCATGTTTCACTCAATCATGACCAAACCGTCTTTCTTTTGCTCTGTTTATTAATACATCAAGAGACTAATAATCAGAACGGGTCACATATAAAGATATTTAAGTATGATAGAAAGGTTGCCTAATACTATCCAGATGTTTCTGAATTGTCTTCACAAAAGCAGATGTTCATGTTGGACGAAACAGAATGAAACTGATATTCGGGAGCATTGGGAGATACGAACACTTCATGTGTGTGTGTGTGTGTGTGTGAGTGTGTGAGAGCTGGAGATCCTCCGCAGATCCAGCTGTGATCAACATCTGTCCTCGTGTGTTCAGAGTGGAGCAGTTCTCCAGGGAGGAAGTG
Organism: Rhodeus uyekii; assembly: GCA_037043235.1. NCBI lineage: Eukaryota > Metazoa > Chordata > Actinopteri > Cypriniformes > Acheilognathidae > Rhodeus > Rhodeus uyekii. The sequence continues at coordinate 11,976 of JAWRVZ010000988.1, forward strand.
GATCTGAAGCTGGGAGTGTGTGAGGAGTTTGATGTTCCTGCGCCGGATCTGTGCGACGTGCGGCAGATGATGGAGTCCGTGAACCTGCTGCCGGGTCTCTCTCATCATCTCTTATAGTTTCTGCTTCAGTGTTTCTCGTTTGATCTGCTGGAATTTAATGACAAGCGTTTCATTCGAGGTTTTTATAGAGATTTGAATGCAAAGAGTCAATATGTGCAGTGTTGGCCCTTATTTTTCAAGACAGTCATGCTGTCAATCAACTTCTGGAGCAGATCCCGACGGATGGAGTCATTCCCGCTTCATCAAAGCCTGGAGTTTGTCAGACTGTTTGTCCCGTTCTTTATTGGTGGGGGTTGTGAGTCTCGTTAACAGAGGAAGAGCAATGATTTCCGGTCGGTTATTGTAACTCGTCCTCGTTAACTAATCATCAGCCGAGGCTTTTATGGCTGAAATACAGAGAGGGAATTGATCTGATGTGTCTTCATCACATTCTGGAGTTTATGTAAATTACATCCTAAAACCTGAGGCACAGACTTTGTGAAAGAGTATTTCTGTCATTAAATTAATAGTAATAATAATGCATTTTATTTATAGTGGGCTTTTCTCAAAATCAAAGCACACATTACAAGTAAAAAAAGGAAAGAAAAGAAATGCACAATAATAAATAAAAAATTGTGTGTGTGTGTGCGCAGCTCCGTCAGCTCCAGTCATGAATCCTCAGATCTGTAACTCGGCCACTGAAACGTCTCTGCGCGTGTGCTGGAGTTTGTTCTCGGACGATACCGTGGAGTTTTACGAGCTGCACTGGCGTCTGATCTCGGATGAGTGCAGCATGGAGACGCCGGCGGACGGTAAACCTCATTATCTCTCACACACACACACACACACTCCTGTCATGAACGACCATGACGGATCAGATAAAGCAGTTCAATCATCAGGATGCGACACACACTCACTGAGGTTCAGATCGAGAGTTGCAGTTTGCTTTAATTGTCGCTGTGATTTGAGGAATGCAGTGTTTGGATGCGGCTGCAGGGTTTGTGCAGTTGTGTATGAGTGTGTGTGTTTGTCAGAGTGTCAGCTGAAGGTGAAGGAGACGCACTGCACAGTGTCCGAGCTGCTTCCCAACGCGCAGTACGAGCTCTGGGTCACGGCGACCAACACCAGCGGCATCAGCCCGGCCAGCGAGAGAGCCGTGTACATGACGGGTACGTGCAGCCGCCCTCAGCGAGCCATGCCCGAGCCAGCGTCACGCTGAGTGTGTGTGTGTGTGTGTGTGTGTGTGCGTGCGCGCGCAGTCCCCTCCCCTCCCGTCATCAGGCCCCGCCGGTGTGTGAGCAGCCTGGATGCGGCGCTGATCCGCTGGGACTCTGGGAACACGAACCCTGTGGAGTCATACACACTGGAGCTCCGCGAGAGCGACGCGGACGCCAGCGACACCGCGAGCGAGTCAGTGACACACACACACACACACACACACACACACTCTCTAAAGTCAGGCTTTCTAGTGTCACAGTTCTGTTGGTATTGTGAGATGTGTTGTGGTTTATATCCATGAACTCCTGCAGGAACTTCCACACACACGCTCATGGCAGTCTAATTTCGGGAGGGTTTCTCTGAAATAACTAAAACAGAAGCAAATAAAGAATTAAATAAAGCATCAGACTCCAATAACCTTTAGAGATTTACAAACGGCAGGAAACCAGACGATGATTTCCTGTCGGTCACAGAACGCTCCTCTGCGCTGCGGTTCGATCCTCACCCGCGGTTTGTCCGGCAGGTCGGTGGTTGCGATCCCGTCCTGCGAGTGTCTGGTGCAGCTGAAGCCGAGGAGCCGCTACACCATCAGCGTCAGAGCCGTGAACACCGGCGGCCCGAGCGACCGCAGCGCCTCCGTCCACATCTCCACCACAGGTGCTGCTCCATTCGCCGGCCGGAACCTGCACCGGAGAACCTGCTGACCCGCGTGTGTGTGTGTGTGTGTGTCTGTCTGCAGGCACCTTCTTCCACCTGCTGGAAGACACGGCACATCCGAGTCTGTCGCTGTCCGCCGACGGCCTCACCATGTTCTACCTGGATGAAGAGCTTCCTCTCAGTCACATGACCTTCAGTGACAACACCTTCGCTAGGTGACACACACACACACACACACACACTCACATACACAGACTCTCTCTAAGCGCGGTGTGTGTGTTCTGCAGGTGTGTGGCGGTTCTGGGTGATCTGGTGCCCATCAGAGGTCAGTATTACTGGGAGATTGAGGTGGATGAAGAGACGGAGTTCCGTGTCGGTGTGGCGTACGAAGATACGCAGCGCAACTCTTACCTGGGCGGGAACAACTCGTCCTGGTGCATGAGGCACATCGTCACGCCGTCCAGGTGCGTCGCACACACACACATGTACACGCACGCACGCACGCACACACACACACACACAGGATAATGCAGAAAGAGTTCAACTGATCAAGCCCAGATCCGATCCTGGTTTCTCCGACGGGTTAGATGGAGTCAGGATCAGTTCATCGGGACATTGAAGCATCTTTTATAAACACACAACACTGGTGTGAGTCTGCAGATCCACAAACACACAATTACTCTGAGATCAGCTGAGCTCTGTAATGATGAACTGTGTGAGAATGAGGCAGATTGAATAGAATAGAAACACGGATCATGAACTGAATGAACTCGCTCTTCTCCTGCAGGCATAAATACGAGTTCCTGCACAACGGCTGGACGCCGGACATCCGGATCACGGTGCCACCGCTGCGGATCGGCGTGTTTCTGGATTACGGCGCTGGCATCCTGTCCTTCTCCAACGCGGCGCTGCGGCAGCACCTGCACTCCTTCAGCTGCCGCTTCCTGCACTGCGTGCATCCCTGTTTCGCGCTGGACAACCCCGGAGCGCTGCGGCTCCACACCGGCATGCCCGCGCCCGCACACGTGATGCCCGCATGATGCCCGCGCCCGCACACGTGATGCCCGCATGATGCCCGCGCCCGCATTTGATGCTCCAGATCAATAAACCACACGGCAGAATCTGTGTTTACTGCTTTTATTATTCCATAGGAACAGATCCGTCTCAGTCCTGCGGGTTCAGACCGCGCTCTTACTCCCGCTGCGCATGCGCTCCTCTTCCTCATCCGATGAATCTCCTCCGTACGGAACGAGTCCAGAGCAGCTGCCGGACACTTCAGGAGTCTTCATCTTCTTCTGCTGCTCTTCAGCTGCCGGGACAGAGAGAGAGAGAGAGTGAGAGAGAGAGAGAGACGTGTGTGTGGTGTTACACACCTGTGTGTGTGAGTGTGTGTGGTGTTACACACCTGTGTGTGTGAGTGTGTGTGGTGTTACACACCTGTGTGTGTGAGTGTGTGTGGTGTTACACACCTGTGTGTGTGAGTGTGTGTGGTGTTACACACCTGTGTGTGTGAGTGTGTGTGGTGTTACACACCTGTGTGTGTGAGTGTGTGTGGTGTTACACACCTGTGTGTGTGAGTGTGTTGCTGCAGGTTTCTTCTCGTAATCTCTTTCTGATTGGAGCAACTGGCGGCGGCATCAACGTCCTGAACAAAAAACATCACGTCACTCACACGTAACGCTTGATCAAAACATCACACACAGCAGAGCATCTCATGCATGAAGAGCAGAATTAAGTTAAGTGTCTTTCATGCAGTTTCAAACATCAAAGTTCAGATAAAGGAGTTTGTCTGCTAAAGGAAAGTGATGCTGAACTGAACGAGTCGTCAGTAATTCAGTCTCACACTATGCAGGTTTGTAACTCATTAGCATAAGCCCCGCCTTTGTTGCTGACTGGCGTCTGTTTGCTCCGCCCTCAATCCCTGTGGGTGTGTGTGAGTCTGTGTTCATGTTTCTGATTGATACAAACACACACCATCATTACTGCTCGTATCTGCCAATCAAGAGCTGAGATTCACATATGCTAATGAGCGCTTGGGTTCTGACCAATCAGAGCAGAGCAGCTCTCAGAGGGGCGGGGCTTAGAGAGACTGAATCTACGAACGAAGCGTTTCAGACGTGGAGAGAAAGAGCTGATGATGATATTATGAGAGAATGAAAGAGACGCCAAAACAACATTAGCAGCCGATAAAAGTGTGTTTAACGAGGCGAAAGGGTTCATCAGTCGAACACTGATCAGAGCGGAACGACAGACGAGTGCAGAACATGAACAGAAACAGAAGGATGGAGACCTGCTGTCCTCTGAGACACTGCCGTCCTTCACCGAGACGTCTGTGGAGATCTGAACACACACACACACGCACACACACACGCGCACGCGTCAGATCAATCTCAGAATGAACATGAGAACCATCACTCTCACACACACACACACACACACCTGTGTTTCCTCTTCCTCAGAGTGTTGCTTTGGGCTGGAGCCGCTGTCTGCTCCATCTGACGCCGCACCCTCCTGCTACACACACACACACACACACACACACACACACACACACACACACACAGGGTTTAGTGCGCGGCTGCAGTGCTCATGACCCGCTCCGAGCGCCGCTGAGACTCGCCTGCAGCAGGAAGCCGCTGTGTTTGACGGGATACTGCACCGGGCCGGTCGCGCCGCCGCTCCAGTACGCGGGGTAGGAGCTGGCGTAGCCGTTGGACGGGTAGCTGTACCAGGACTGGCTGCCGTAGCCGCCGCTCGCAGAGTATCCGTGTGTCGGGTAAACTGCAACAAGAGCAGCACGGCCGTCACGCGCGTCAGTGGATCACGCATGCGCTCAGACAGAATAACAGAACTCTCCTGAAGCGTCGGGACAGGAAGCGTGGCGTTAACGATCTCCTGCCTGCTCAGAGAAAACGCCTACATTACATTTCCTGAAGAAAACGTGAGCGGAGCTTCAACTGGCAAACGGGGCTTTCGCTGCATTAGCATGATTCCTCATGAATTAGCATGTCTCTAGAAAGATTTAATAAATTACTTTATCACTAGCATGATTTAACACAAATTAGCATGATTCATGAAAGCTTTGGGTTTGGTTGCTAGGGTGCTCCACAATAGTTGCTAGGGCGTGGCTGGGTGGGGTTGAAGGTGATTGGCCGTTTGCTGCCCGGGTCAAACTAGCTCAACTTCATGTTTCTGTGACTTTTGGGATCTCTTTGAATGGAATCGGTTGCTAAGGTGCTCTAGATGGTTGCTAGGGCGTGGCTTGACAGCTTAACAGTGTTCAGATCCGATGGGAAACTCGTTTACACACACGATCTGAACGGATCTGGTTTAATATGATCATGCACACATTCCTGCTCCGGATCAAAGCCATGACACAAACACTGAAGACGACCGCGAGTTTTAAACATCCCATAATCAGAGCGGAACTCAATGATTCTGACGCCACAGCACAAACGGATCTATTGATACAGTTTTATAAACATCTGATGATTTCTGGGAGTTTAAACAAGTTTATAGAGAAACACACCTGGAGCAGAACCTGAGGAGAACGCCGACATGAACCTCGTGTGATCAGACCGAACCTGCAATCAAACACACACTGATGCTGCATGTAGAACACACACACACACACACACCCTCTCTCACACGCACACACTCACCCTCTCTCACACACACACACACACACACACACACCCTCTCTCACACGCACACTCACCCTCTCTCACACACACACACAAACACACACTCACCCTCTCTCACACGCACACTCACCCTCTCTCACACGCACACTCACCCTCTCTCACCCACCCACTCTCACCCACCCACACCCTCTCTCACCCACACACACCCTCTCTCACCCACTCACCCTCTCTCACCCACACCCTCACCCTCTCTCACCCACCCACTCTCACCCACCCACACCCTCTCTCACCCACACACACCCTCTCTCACCCACTCACCCACTCTCTCACCCACACACACCCTCTCTCACACGCACACTCACCCTCTCTCACCCACCCACTCTCACCCACCCACACCCTCTCTCACCCACACACACCCTCTCTCACCCTCTCACCCTCTCTCACCCACACCCTCACCCTCTCTCACCCACCCACTCACCCTCTCTCACCCACCCACTCACCCTCTCTCACCCACCCACACCCACCCACTCACCCTCTCTCACCCACCCACTCACACACACCCTCTCACTCACACACACCCTCTCACTCACACACACCCTCTCACTCACACACACCCTCTCTCACACACACCCACCCACTCACACCCACCCACTCACCCTCTCTCACCCACCCACTCACACACACCCTCTCACTCACACACACCCTCTCACCCACACACACCCTCTCTCACCCACACACCCTCTCTCACCCACACACACCCTCTCTCACCCTCTCAACCTCTCTCCCTCTCAACCTCTCTCACCCACACCCTCACCCTCTCTCACCCACCCACTCACCCTCTCTCACCCACCCACTCACACCCACCCACTCACCCTCTCTCACCCACCCACTCACACACACCCACCCACTCACACACACCCTCTCACTCACACACACCCTCTCACCCTCTCAACCTCTCTCACCCACACCCTCACCCTCTCTCACCCACCCACACACCCTCTCACTCACCCACACCCTCTCACTCACCCACTCACGCTCTCTCACTCACCCACTCACCCTCTCTCACCCACCCACTCACCCTCTCTCACCCACCCACACACCCTCTCTCACCCACCCACTCACCCTCTCTCACCCACCCACACACCCTCTCACTCACACACACCCTCTCACTCACCCACACCCTCTCACTCACCCACTCACCCTCTCTCACCCACCCACTCACCCTCTCTCACCCACCCACTCACCCTCTCTCACCCACCCACTCACCCTCTCTCACCCACCCACTCACACACACCCTCTCACTCACACACACCCTCTCTCACCCACACCCTCTCTCACCCACACCCTCTCACCCACCCACTCACACACCCTCTCTCACCCACACACACCCTCTCTCACCCACACCCTCTCTCACCCACACCCTCTCTCACCCACACCCTCTCACCCACCCACTCACACACCCTCTCTCACCCACACTCACCCTCTCTCACCCACCCACTCACACACCCTCTCTCACCCACACCCTCTCACCCTCTCTCACCCACACCCTCTCACCCTCTCACCCACACCCTCTCACCCTCTCTCACCCACCCACTCACCCTCTCTCACCCACCCACTCACCCTCTCTCACCCACCCACTCACTCACACACACCCTCTCACTCACACACACCCTCTCACTCACACACACCCTCTCTCACACACACCCACCCACTCACTCACTCACCCTCTCTCACCCACCCACTCACACCCACCCACTCACCCTCTCTCACCCACCCACTCACCCTCTCTCACCCACCCACTCACACACACCCTCTCACTCACACACACCCTCTCACCCACACACACCCTCTCGGCCACCCACTCACCCTCTCACCCTCTCTCACCCACCCACTCACCCTCTCTCACCCACCCACTCACCCTCTCACTCACCCACCCACTCACCCTCTCACTCACCCACCCACTCACCCTCTCACTCACCCTCTCTCACCCACTCACCCTCTCTCACCCACTCACCCTCTCTCACCCACCCACTCACCCACCCACTCACCCTCTCACTCACCCACCCACTCACCCTCTCACTCACCCACCCACTCACCCTCTCACTCACCCACTCACCCTCTCTCACCCACTCACCCTCTCTCACCCACTCACCCTCTCTCACCCACTCTCACCCGCTCACCCCCTCTCACCCGCTCACCCCCTCTCACCCACCCACTCACCCTCTCTCACCCACCCACTCACCCTCTCTCACCCACACACTCTCTCTCACCCACTCACCCTCTCTCACCCACTCACCCTCTCTCACCCTCACTCACCCTCTCTCACCCACTCTCACCCACTCTCACCCACTCTCACCCACTCTCACCCACTCACCCTCTCTCACCCACTCACCCTCTCTCACCCACTCACCCTCTCTCACCCACTCACCCTCTCTCACCCACTCACCCTCTCTCACCCTCTCTCACCCCCCCCTCACCCCCTCTCACCCGCTCACCCCCTCTCACCCGCTCACCCCCGCTCACCCCCTCTCACCCGCTCACCCACTCACCCCCTCTCACTCACCCCCTCTCACCCACTCACTCACCCCCTCTCACCCACTCACTCACCCCCTCTCACCCACTCACCCTCTCTCACCCCCCCTCACCCCGTCTCACCCGCTCACCCCCTCTCACCCGCTCACCCCCGCTCACCCCCTCTCACCCCCGCTCACCCCCTCTCACCCACTCACCCCCTCTCACCCACTCACCCACTCACTCACCCCCTCTCACCCGCTCACCCCCTCTCACCCTCTCTCACCCACTCACCCTCTCTCACCCACTCACCCCCTCACCCACCCCCTCTCACCCACTCACTCACCCCCTCTCACCCACCCCCTCTCACCCACTCTACCCCCTCTCACCCACTCACCCTCTCTCACCCTCTCTCACCCCCTCTCACCCACTCACCCTCTCTCACCCACTCACCCCCTCTCACCCACTCTACCCCCTCTCACCCACTCTACCCCCTCTCACCCGCTCACCCCCTCTCACCCACCCCCTCTCACCCACTCACCCACCCCCTCACTCACCCCCTCTCACCCACCCCCCCTCTCACCCCCTCTCACCCACTCACTCACCCCCTCTCACCCACTCACTCACCCCCTCTCACCCACTCACTCACCCCCTCACCCACTCACTCACCCCCTCTCACCCGCTCTCACCCTCTCTCACCCTCTCTCACCCACTCACCCACCCCCTCTCACCCACTCACCCACCCCCTCTCACCCACTCACCCACCCCCTCTCACCCACTCACCCACCCCCTCTCACCCACTCACCCACCCCCTCTCACCCACTCACTCACCCCCTCTCACCCACTCACTCACCCCCTCTCACCCACTCACTCACCCCCTCTCACCCGCTCACCCTCTCTCACCCACTCACCCTCTCTCACCCACTCTCACCCACTCTCACCCACTCACCCTCTCTCACCCACTCACCCTCTCTCACCCACTCACCCACTCTCACCCACTCACCCCCTCTCACCCACCCACTCACACACACCCTCTCACTCACACACACCCTCTCACCCACACACACCCTCTCGGCCACCCACTCACCCTCTCACCCTCTCTCACCCACCCACTCACCCTCTCTCACCCACCCACTCACCCTCTCACTCACCCACCCACTCACCCTCTCACTCACCCACCCACTCACCCTCTCACTCACCCTCTCTCACCCACTCACCCTCTCTCACCCACTCACCCTCTCTCACCCACCCACTCACCCTCTCTCACCCACCCACTCACCCTCTCACTCACCCACCCACTCACCCTCTCACTCACCCACCCACTCACCCTCTCACTCACCCTCTCTCACCCACTCACCCTCTCTCACCCACTCACCCTCTCACCCACTCACCCTCTCTCACCCACTCACCCTCTCTCACCCACTCACCCTCTCTCACCCACTCACCCTCTCTCACCCACTCTCACCCGCTCACCCCCTCTCACCCGCTCACCCCCTCTCACCCGCTCACCCCCTCTCACCCACCCACTCACCCTCTCTCACCCACCCACTCACCCTCTCTCACCCACACACTCACCCTCTCACTCACCCACCCACTCACCCTCTCACTCACCCACCCACTCACCCTCTCTCACCCACTCACCCTCTCTCACCCACTCACCCTCTCTCACCCACTCACCCTCTCTCACCCTCTCTCACCCTCTCTCACCCACTCTCACCCACTCACCCTCTCTCACCCACTCACCCTCTCTCACCCACTCACCCTCTCTCACCCTCTCTCACCCCCCCTCACCCCGTCTCACCCGCTCACCCCCTCTCACCCGCTCACCCCCTCTCACCCGCTCACCCACTCACCCCCTCTCACTCACCCCCTCTCACCCCCTCTCACCCACTCACTCACCCCCTCTCACCCACTCACCCTCTCTCACCCTCTCTCACCCCCCCTCACCCCGTCTCACCCCCTCTCACCCGCTCACCCCCTCTCACCCGCTCACCCCCGCTCACCCCCTCTCACCCCCGCTCACCCCCGCTCACCCACTCACCCCCTCTCACCCACTCACCCCCTCTCACTCACCCCCTCTCACCCGCTCACCCCCTCTCACCCACTCACCCTCTCTCACCCACTCACCCCCTCTCACCCACTCACCCCCCCCCTCACCCACTCACTCACCCCCTCTCACCCGCTCACCCCCTCTCACCCGCTCACCCCCTCTCACCCTCTCTCACCCACTCACCCTCTCTCACCCACTCACCCCCTCACCCACCCCCTCTCACCCACTCACTCACCCCCTCTCACCCACTCTACCCCCTCTCACCCCCTCTCACCCACTCACCCTCTCTCACCCACTCACCCCCTCTCACCCACTCTACCCCCTCTCACCCACTCTACCCCCTCTCACCCACCCCCTCTCACCCACTCACCCACCCCCTCACTCACCCCCTCACCCACCCCCTCAC
>JAWRVZ010000988.1:32500-48271 GCA_037043235.1 Rhodeus uyekii
TAATGAACGGCCCATCAAAGGGTCCCATTCCTCAGCTAATCGCTTAAGTTCAGTGGCCATTCGCACCATGGTTGCTAAGCGACCAAGCGTTAGTCCTTCCTCCGCACGAGACGACAAAATGATGGCACAATTCGTAGCATGTTTTGATACAAGAAGCGGAAGTGAGTTTTTAGCGAATCAGAATGCTGAGCACAATGCACCAGAAAAAAAAATGCATTATGAAAATCCGCGAAATAGCGAATCCGCAATAAGTGAACCGCGAAGTGGCGAGGGATCACTGTACAGTAATACCTCGGTTTACGAGCGACTTGGTATACGAGCAAATCGGTGTACGAGCATGGAGGGTCGAATCGGTGTACGAGCATTGTATCGGTGTACGAGAAAAATTTCCCTCACCCATGCGCAGTTTTGCGTCGAAAAGATCCCTTTATCACCCCTTAACTCGTTCATTCTCTCAGTGTCTCTCAGTTTGGGTGCATCATTCACCACAGTGCATTATTTTATAAGTTGTTGTGAATATGATGAAACTTTATTGACGGAGCATGTTACCAACACCACACATTGCACACTAATGAGACTCACGTGTGTTCTCAGTACAACACACCCAATGACGTTCTTAAAGGGCCATACACTTTTAGAGAACAGCAGACTATAACAGTTATAACTCTGTACAGATCATATACATAAGTGATTTACAGCGGTTTTACCTCGTGTTGTTGCATTAATTGTGATCGCTATTCTTCACGTTGTAATATCGTTACAAATGTTGAAGGAACTAGTTAATCTGATGTGTCAATAAGTGTTAAGTTAACAGTCTTGTCACTTTAAGAGGGGGGGGGGGGGGGGTTTCAGGGGGGCGAGAGAGAGAGAGTGGAGTTCTGAGGGATTAGAGAGCAGAAGCAGAGATAGTTTTGATTCTTCTGTTATGTACGGCGTGGGTTGAAGCCAGAACAGCAATCCGATAGTTCTCAATAAAATCTTTGAATGAGAAGGAACCTGTCTGGTTATTAAAAGAAGCAACGCTACAATGTAGTGAAATATATAACCAGTAACACCCCCCCCCCCTCCCCTCTCCTCTCGTCTCGATCATGCCAGCAGTGAAGAGGTAAAGTGCATGTTACAGTAAATAGTTAATAATGACAGTTAAACTCTAAAAATACTTAATTAGTATTTATATGAGATCTTAATGGTTATAATTTTAAATGTAATTAATAGGTTAAAACCAAAAACACATTTAAAATGGGCATTTATGGTCGTGTGGAACGAATCAAGTGATTTTTAGTGCGTTCTTATGGGGGAAATTGTTTTGGTGTACGAGCTTTTTGGTTTACGAGCTCTCTCTTGGAACGAATTAAACTCGTAAACCGAGGTATTACTGTATATATATATGTGTTAAATTATTGCGCTCTTATTCGACACGTCATGTTGTTGCTATGACGCTGTTGTTACTATGACGCTGTTTGTTGTTATAAATATGTTGTTAGAGAAGACGTTGATCTGGATGTATGTATATAAGTTATTATGGGCCCAGGCAAGGAAACAAACTAACATTTTGAGTAAGTTTAGACGCGACGGATCGCGTCTAACTCGTCTTACTCCGCTGTGATCGGCCCCCGGGAGTCATATACTCCGCTGTGATCGGCCCCCGGGAGTCATATACTCCGCTGTGATCGGCCCCCAGGAGTCATATACTCCGCTGTGATCGGCCCCCAGGAGTCATATACTCCGCTGTGATCGGCCCCCAGGAGTCATATACTCCGCTGTGATCGGCCCCCAGGAGTCATATACTCCGCTGTGATCGGCCCCCAGGAGTCATATACTCCGCTGTGATCGGCCCCCAGGAGTCATATACTCCGCTGTGATCGGCCCCCGGGAGTCATATACTTCGCTGTGATCGGCCCCCAGGAGTCATATACTCCGCTGTGATCGGCCCCCAGGAGTCATATACTCCGCTGTGATCGGCCCCCGGGAGTCATATACTCCGCTGTGATCGGCCCCCGGGAGTCATATACTCCGCTGTGATCGGCCCCCAGGAGTCATATACTCCGCTGTGATCGGCCCCCAGGAGTCATATACTCCGCTGTGATCGGCCCCCAGGAGTCATGTACTCCGCTGTGATCGGCCCCCAGGAGTCATATACTCCGCTGTGATCGGCCCCCAGGAGTCATATACTCCGCTGTGATCGGCCCCCAGGAGTCATATACTCCGCTGTGATCGGCCCCCAGGAGTCATATACTCCGCTGTGATCGGCCCCCAGGAGTCATGTACTCCGCTGTGATCGGCCCCCAGGAGTCATATACTCCGCTGTGATCGGCCCCCAGGAGTCATATACTCCGCTGTGATCGGCCCCCAGGAGTCATATACTCCGCTGTGATCGGCCCCCAGGAGTCATATACTCCGCTGTGATCGGCCCCCAGGAGTCATATACTCCGCTGTGATCGGCCCCCAGGAGTCATATACTCCGCTGTGATCGGCCCCCAGGAGTCATATACTCCGCTGTGATCGGCCCCCAGGAGTCATATACTCCGCTGTGATCGGCCCCCAGGAGTCATGTACTCCGCTGTGATCGGCCCCCAGGAGTCATATACTCCGCTGTGATCGGCCCCCAGGAGTCATATACTCCGCTGTGATCGGCCCCCAGGAGTCATGTACTCCGCTGTGATCGGCCCCCAGGAGTCATATACTCCGCTGTGATCGGCCCCCGGGAGTCATATACTCCGCTGTGATCGGCCCCCGGGAGTCATATACTCCGCTGTGATCGGCCCCCAGGAGTCATATACTCCGCTGTGATCGGCCCCCAGGAGTCATGTACTCCGCTGTGATCGGCCCCCAGGAGTCATATACTCCGCTGTGATCGGCCCCCGGGAGTCATATACTCCGCTGTGATCGGCCCCCAGGAGTCATGTACTCCGCTGTGATCGGCCCCCAGGAGTCATATACTCCGCTGTGATCGGCCCCCGGGAGTCATATACTCCGCTGTGATCGGCCCCCAGGAGTCATGTACTCCGCTGTGATCGGCCCCCAGGAGTCATATACTCCGCTGTGATCGGCCCCCGGGAGTCATATACTCCGCTGTGATCGGCCCCCAGGAGTCATATACTCCGCTGTGATCGGCCCCCAGGAGTCATATACTCCGCTGTGATCGGCCCCCAGGAGTCATATACTCCGCTGTGATCGGCCCCCAGGAGTCATATACTCCGCTGTGATCGGCCCCCAGGAGTCATATACTCCGCTGTGATCGGCCCCCGGGAGTCATATACTCCGCTGTGATCGGCCCCCAGGAGTCATATACTCCGCTGTGATCGGCCCCCGGGAGTCATATACTCCGCTGTGATCGGCCCCCAGGAGTCATATACTCCGCTGTGATCGGCCCCCGGGAGTCATATACTCCGCTGTGATCGGGATTGGCCCCCCAGGAGTCATATACTCCGCTGTGATCGGCCCCCAGGAGTCATATACTCCGCTGTGATCGGCCCCCGGGAGTCATATACTCCGCTGTGATCGGGATTGGCCCCCCAGGAGTCATATACTCCGCTGTGATCGGCCCCCGGGAGTCATATACTCCGCTGTGATCGGGATTGGCCCCCCAGGAGTCATATACTCCGCTGTGATCGGCCCCCGGGAGTCATATACTCCGCTGTGATTGGCCCCCGGGAGTCATATACTCCGCTGTGATTGGCCCCCGGGAGTCATATACTCCGCTGTGATCGGCCCCCGGGAGTCATATACTCCGCTGTGATCGGCCCCCGGGAGTCATATACTCCGCTGTGATCGGCCCCCGGGAGTCATATACTCCGCTGTGATCGGCCCCCAGGAGTCATATACTCCGCTGTGATCGGCCCCCGGGAGTCATATACTCCGCTGTGATCGGGATTGGCCCCCCAGGAGTCATATACTCCGCTGTGATCGGCCCCCAGGAGTCATATACTCCGCTGTGATTGGCCCCCGGGAGTCATATACTCCGCTGTGATTGGCCCCCGGGAGTCATATACTCCGCTGTGATCGGGATTGGCCCCCCAGGAGTCATATACTCCGCTGTGATTGGCCCCCGGGAGTCATATACTCCGCTGTGATCGGCCCCCGGGAGTCATATACTCCGCTGTGATCGGCCCCCGGGAGTCATATACTCCGCTGTGATCGGCCCCCAGGAGTCATATACTCCGCTGTGATCGGCCCCCAGGAGTCATATACTCCGCTGTGATCGGCCCCCGGGAGTCATATACTCCGCTGTGATCGGGATTGGCCCCCCAGGAGTCATATACTCCGCTGTGATCGGCCCCCAGGAGTCATATACTCCGCTGTGATCGGCCCCCAGGAGTCATATACTCCGCTGTGATCGGCCCCCAGGAGTCATATACTCCGCTGTGATCGGCCCCCGGGAGTCATATACTCCGCTGTGATCGGCCCCCGGGAGTCATATACTCCGCTGTGATCGGGATTGGCCCCCCAGGAGTCATATACTCCGCTGTGATCGGCCCCCGGGAGTCATATACTCCGCTGTGATTGGCCCCCGGGAGTCATATACTCCGCTGTGATTGGCCCCCGGGAGTCATATACTCCGCTGTGATTGGCCCCCGGGAGTCATATACTCCGCTGTGATCGGCCCCCGGGAGTCATATACTCCGCTGTGATCGGCCCCCGGGAGTCATATACTCCGCTGTGATCGGCCCCCAGGAGTCATATACTCCGCTGTGATCGGCCCCCGGGAGTCATATACTCCGCTGTGATCGGGATTGGCCCCCCAGGAGTCATATACTCCGCTGTGATCGGCCCCCAGGAGTCATATACTCCGCTGTGATTGGCCCCCGGGAGTCATATACTCCGCTGTGATTGGCCCCCGGGAGTCATATACTCCGCTGTGATCGGGATTGGCCCCCCAGGAGTCATATACTCCGCTGTGATTGGCCCCCAGGAGTCATATACTCCGCTGTGATCGGCCCCCGGGAGTCATATACTCCGCTGTGATCGGCCCCCGGGAGTCATATACTCCGCTGTGATCGGCCCCCGGGAGTCATATACTCCGCTGTGATCGGCCCCCGGGAGTCATATACTCCGCTGTGATCGGCCCCCAGGAGTCATGTACTCCGCTGTGATCGGGATTGGCCCCCCAGGAGTCATATACTCCGCTGTGATCGGGATTGGCCCCCCAGGAGTCATATACTCCGCTGTGATCGGCCCCCAGGAGTCATATACTCCGCTGTGATCGGCCCCCGGGAGTCATATACTCCGCTGTGATCGGCCCCCGGGAGTCATATACTCCGCTGTGATCGGCCCCCGGGAGTCATATACTCCGCTGTGATCGGCCCCCGGGAGTCATATACTCCGCTGTGATCGGCCCCCGGGAGTCATATACTCCGCTGTGATCGGCCCCCGGGAGTCATATACTCCGCTGTGATCGGCCCCCAGTTGTCATATACTCCGCTGTGATCGGCCCCCAGGAGTCATATACTCCGCTGTGATCGGCCCCCGGGAGTCATATACTCCGCTGTGATCGGCCCCCAGTTGTCATATACTCCGCTGTGATCGGCCCCCAGGAGTCATATACTCCGCTGTGATCGGCCCCCGGGAGTCATATACTCCGCTGTGATCGGGATTGGCCCCCCAGGAGTCATATACTCCGCTGTGATCGGCCCCCAGGAGTCATATACTCCGCTGTGATCGGCCCCCGGGAGTCATATACTCCGCTGTGATCGGGATTGGCCCCCCAGGAGTCATATACTCCGCTGTGATCGGCCCCCGGGAGTCATATACTCCGCTGTGATCGGGATTGGCCCCCCAGGAGTCATATACTCCGCTGTGATCGGCCCCCGGGAGTCATATACTCCGCTGTGATTGGCCCCCGGGAGTCATATACTCCGCTGTGATTGGCCCCCGGGAGTCATATACTCCGCTGTGATTGGCCCCCGGGAGTCATATACTCCGCTGTGATTGGCCCCCGGGAGTCATATACTCCGCTGTGATCGGCCCCCGGGAGTCATATACTCCGCTGTGATCGGCCCCCGGGAGTCATATACTCCGCTGTGATCGGCCCCCAGGAGTCATATACTCCGCTGTGATCGGCCCCCGGGAGTCATATACTCCGCTGTGATCGGGATTGGCCCCCCAGGAGTCATATACTCCGCTGTGATCGGCCCCCAGGAGTCATATACTCCGCTGTGATTGGCCCCCGGGAGTCATATACTCCGCTGTGATTGGCCCCCGGGAGTCATATACTCCGCTGTGATCGGGATTGGCCCCCCAGGAGTCATATACTCCGCTGTGATTGGCCCCCAGGAGTCATATACTCCGCTGTGATTGGCCCCCGGGAGTCATATACTCCGCTGTGATTGGCCCCCGGGAGTCATATACTCCGCTGTGATTGGCCCCCGGGAGTCATATACTCCGCTGTGATCGGCCCCCGGGAGTCATATACTCCGCTGTGATCGGCCCCCGGGAGTCATATACTCCGCTGTGATCGGCCCCCGGGAGTCATATACTCCGCTGTGATCGGCCCCCAGGAGTCATATACTCCGCTGTGATCGGCCCCCAGGAGTCATATACTCCGCTGTGATCGGCCCCCAGGAGTCATATACTCCGCTGTGATCGGCCCCCGGGAGTCATATACTCCGCTGTGATCGGGATTGGCCCCCCAGGAGTCATATACTCCGCTGTGATTGGCCCCCCAGGAGTCATATACTCCGCTGTGATCGGCCCCCAGGAGTCATATACTCCGCTGTGATCGGCCCCCAGGAGTCATATACTCCGCTGTGATCGGCCCCCAGGAGTCATATACTCCGCTGTGATTGGTTGGCTTGTACAGCTCCAGCTCGCATGAAAAGGAATCTTCCGCACACAATGCGGTAAAGCGAAGATTTAGACAAATAAATAAATAAAAAATCAGGAAGAATATGTTTTTCCTCCTAAAACTTTTCACGAGATCCTACCAGGTAGTTTTTTAAGATTGAAGTTTAATTAAACCGATAACTCTTTTAGATATGTTAATTATTTTTTTTAAACTTTATTTTCATTTGTATTATTGTGATCTTGTTTTGTTGCTGGTTATGCTCAACCTGAGGCAGAGCGAGTGTTGTTATATGCTGAGATTTGTTTATATACCTCGTTTGTTTGCGATGTTAAAGCATAATAATAATAAATAAAATAAATTCCCACTGAAAATCAAAGATGGCGCCGCTGTGAATGAGCTCATGACGTCTTGCGCGCGAACACTCAGTGATGACGCGTTTAATGTCATCAGCATCCCTAATTCTGCAGTTTTTATATTTTCATATTTATATACATTTATAACAATATATTTTGCATCATGATAACTGTTTTAATTCGAGTTTCCCTTCTGCCTTTTGAGCAGCACAAACGCGAAATTTAACACGGTCTCTTTTAACGACTTACGGTTCCGAGAAACCCGGAAATGAGAAAAGCGTCTCATAGGGATTATCCCTAAACAAACGTGAAGGTTTACAAGAAACACATATTTTAGGATTCTAGGACTTAGCTTTATTTACATTTGTTTTATTAACTGCGGATTAAATCAGTGTTTGTAAACGAGTGCAACATCCCAGAGTTCAATGCGACGGAATTTTAGATCCACAGGCCTCAGGGTCAGAGGTCATCTCAGGGCAATCTCACATTTCATTAAGTGTCGCACCTACAGTTTTTGCATGACTTTGTGAGGATTAAAGCACAAACTGGCGCTTCAGACTCACCTGGACGTTAGTTTTATTATTGTAGTTCTGCATTACAATAAAAAATAGCTTTTTATTAAATCAAAAAGGGCAGTTCAACAGATCCTACAATGATGTAGAAATACTTTACAATTTAAATAACTTCTTTAGACATTACAGATGAGAATTTAAAGAGGAATTTAAGAGGTAATTCATCAGGAAAATAATGTGACAATGCAAAAAAAAACAAAAAAAGTTATGGTCCAAAAATCTCATTTTTCTAAATTCTGGAGTGAAAAATGAGCCGCGGGCCGAAACTCCAAGATCTCCGTCCGGATTCCTGCTCAATCCGAGACGAACGGAAGCTGGCGTCGGGAATGGCGGCGGTCCGTCGGGGAGAGAGCTGAAGGAGGCGGGGCCAATCCCTCCGGACACATCGTTCCAGTGTAAAATTGATCGTCTATAAAAATATTGAGATTTACTTCATATAACATGAGTGTTAAAAACTGCAGCCGTCCGTCAGCAGATCCGTATAAATAGAGCGTATAAAATAAGGCAGAGTCCGTCAGTAGATCGACCACAGAAAGAGCGGGAGGGAAACGCGGGAAAGTCCTCGTCATCTGCAGACGATAACAGATCCGGCGTTTAATCGCTTCTGAGTTTCAGGGTAAATATTAGCGAACATGATTCTCATCATTAGTGATTAATGATAAAAACACAGGAAACAGGGACTGAAGTAAAGGGCGTTTCCTCATCCCGTCACTCGGGCGGCCGGAGGCTCCGCAGCTTCTGCTCATCCAGACTCTTCCAGTACTTGAAGTTGTTGTCCAGATGCTGCATCAGATTTGGGAGATCAGCAAATGCTAGAGAGAAAAACACACACACACACACACACACACACACACACACACATGCTTTTATCATTTCATTCAAGAAACACATTGACATTCTAATCAGTTCTTGCTTTCCCTGGGAATCGAACCCATGACCTTGATGTTGCAAGCGCCGCTCTCTACTGTTAGACACACAGGAAAGATAAATACACATCAGTTCATGTTCATAAACATTCTGTTAAACTCACAGTCTCTCTCTCACACACACACTCTGTCTCTCTCTCACACATACACACTCCGTCTCTCTCTCACACACACACTCTGTCTCTCTCACACACACACACTCCCTCTCTCTCACACACACTCTGTCTCTCTCTCACACACACACTCCCTCTCTCTCACACATACACACTCCGTCTCTCTCACACACACACTCTGTCTCTCTCACACACACACACTCTCTCTCTCACACATACACACTCCGTCTCTCTCTCACACACACTCCCTCTCTCTCACACATACACACTCCGTCTCTCTCTCACACACACTCCCTCTCTCTCACACACACACACTCCCTCTCTCTCACACACACTCTGTCTCTCTCTCACACACACACACTCCCTCTCTCTCACACACACACTCCCTCTCTCTCACACATACACACTCCCTCTCTCTCACACACACTCTGTCTCTCTCTCACACACACACTCCCTCTCTCTCACACATACACACTCCGTCTCTCTCACACACACACTCTGTCTCTCTCACACACACACACTCTCTCTCTCACACATACACACTCCGTCTCTCTCTCACACACACTCCCTCTCTCTCACACATACACACTCCGTCTCTCTCTCACACACACTCCCTCTCTCTCACACACACACACTCCCTCTCTCTCACACACACTCTGTCTCTCTCTCACACACACACACTCCCTCTCTCTCACACACACACTCCCTCTCTCTCACACATACACACTCCGTCTCTCTCACACACACACTCTGTCTCTCTCACACACACACACTCTCTCTCTCACACATACACACTCCGTCTCTCTCACACATACACACTCCGTCTCTCTCTCACACACACTCCCTCTCTCTCACACATACACACTCCGTCTCTCTCTCACACACACTCCCTCTCTCTCACACACACACACTCCCTCTCTCACACACACACACTCCCTCTCTCTCACACACACACTCCGTCTCTCTCTCACACACACTCCCTCTCTCTCTCACACACACACTCCCTCTCTCTCACACATACACACTCCGTCTCTCTCTCACACACACTCCCTCTCTCTCACACACACACACTCCCTCTCTCACACACACACACTCCCTCTCTCTCACACACACACTCCGTCTCTCTCTCACACACACACTCCCTCTCTCTCACACACACTCCGTCTCTCTCTCACACATACACACTCCCTCTCTCTCACACACACTCTGTCTCTCTCTCACACACACACTCCCTCTCTCTCACACACACACTCCCTCTCTCTCACACATACACACTCTGTCTCTCTCTCTCACACACACTCTGTCTCTCTCTCACACACACACTCCCTCTCTCTCACACATACACACTCCCTCTCTCTCACACACACTCTGTCTCTCTCTCACACACACACTCCCTCTCTCTCACACATACACACTCCCTCTCTCTCACACATACACACTCCCTCTCTCTCACACACACTCTGTCTCTCTCTCACACACACACTCCCTCTCTCTCACACATACACACTCCCTCTCTCTCACACACACTCTGTCTCTCTCTCACACACACACTCCCTCTCTCTCACACACACACTCCGTCTCTCTCACACACACACTCCGTCTCTCTCTCACACATACACACTCCCTCTCTCTCACACACACACTCCCTCTCTCACACACACACTCTGTCTCTCTCTCTCTCACACACTGTCTCTCTCTCACACACACACTCCCTCTCTCTCACACATACACACTCTGTCTCTCTCTCTCACACACACTGTCTCTCTCTCACACACACACTCCCTCTCTCTCACACATACACACTCCGTCTCTCTCTCACACATACACACTCCCTCTCTCTCACACATACACACTCCGTCTCTCTCTCACACACACACTCCCTCTCTCTCACACATACACACTCTGTCTCTCTCTCTCACACACACTGTCTCTCTCTCACACACACACTCCCTCTCTCTCACACATACACACTCCGTCTCTCTCTCACACATACACACTCCGTCTCTCTCACACACACACTCCGTCTCTCTCTCACACACACACTCCGTCTCTCTCTCACACATACACACTCCCTCTCTCTCACACACACACTCCCTCTCTCACACACACACTCTGTCTCTCTCTCACACACACACACACTCCCTCTCTCACACACACACACACTCCCTCTCTCACACACACACTCTGTCTCTCTCTCACACACACACACACTCCCTCTCTCACACACACACACACACTCCCTCTCTCACACACACACACACTCCCTCTCTCACACACACACTCTGTCTCTCTCTCACACACACACACACTCCCTCTCTCACACATACACACTCCCTCTCTCTCACACACACACTCCCTCTCTCACACACACACTCTGTCTCTCTCTCACACACACACACTCCCTCTCTCTCACACACACACTCCCTCTCTCACACACACACTCTGTCTCTCTCTCACACACACACTCCCTCTCTCTCACACATACACACTCCCTCTCTCTCACACACACACTCCCTCTCTCACACACACACTCCCTCTCTCTCACACACACACACTCCCTCTCTCTCACACACACACTCCCTCTCTCACACACACACTCCGTCTCTCTCTCACACATACACACTCCCTCTCTCTCACACACACACTCCCTCTCTCACACACACACTCTGTCTCTCTCTCACACACACACTCCCTCTCTCTCACACATACACACTCCCTCTCTCTCACACACACACTCTGTCTCTCTCTCACACACACACTCTGTCTCTCTCTCACACACACACTCCCTCTCTCACACACACACACTCCGTCTCTCTCACACACACACTCTGTCTCTCTCTCACACACACACTCTGTCTCTCTCTCACACACACACTCCCTCTCTCTCACACACACACTCCCTCTCTCACACACACACACTCCCTCTCTCTCACACATACACACTCCCTCTCTCTCACACACACACTCTGTCTCTCTCTCACACACACACTCTGTCTCTCTCTCACACACACACCTCCCTCTCTCTCACACACACACTCCCTCTCTCTCACACATACACACTCCCTCTCTCTCACACACACACTCTGTCTCTCTCTCACACACACACTCTGTCTCTCTCTCACACACACACTCCCTCTCTCTCACACACACACTCCCTCTCTCTCACACATACACTCTGTCTCTCTCTCACACACACACTCCCTCTCTCTCACACACACACTCCGTCTCTCTCTCACACACACTCTGTCTCTCTCTCACACACACACTCTGTCTCTCTCTCACACACACACTCCCTCTCTCACACACACACTCTGTCTCTCTCTCACACACACACTCCCTCTCTCTCACACACACACTCCCTCTCTCTCTCACACACACACTCCGTCTCTCTCTCACACACACACTCCGTCTCTCTCTCACACACACACTCTGTCTCTCTCTCACACACACACTCCCTCTCTCTCACACACACACTCCCTCTCTCACACACACACACTCCCTCTCTCACACACACACTCTGTCTCTCTCTCACACACACACTCTGTCTCTCTCTCACACACACACTCCCTCTCTCTCACACACACACTCTGTCTCTCTCTCACACACACACTCTGTCTCTCTCTCACACACACACTCTGTCTCTCTCTCACACACACACTCCCTCTCTCTCACACACACACTCTGTCTCTCTCTCACACACACACTCTGTCTCTCTCTCACACACACACACTCTGTCTCTCTCTCACACACACACTCCCTCTCTCTCACACACACACTCTGTCTCTCTCTCACACACACACTCTGTCTCTCTCTCACACACACACTCTGTCTCTCTCTCACACACACACTCTGTCTCTCTCTCACACACACACTCTGTCTCTCTCTCACACACACACTCTGTCTCTCTCTCACACACACACTCTGTCTCTCTCTCACACACACACTCTGTCTCTCTCTCACACACACACTCTGTCTCTCTCTCACACACACACTCTGTCTCTCTCTCACACACACACTCTGTCTCTCTCTCACACACACACTCTGTCTCTCTCTCACACACACACTCTGTCTCTCTCTCACACACACACTCTGTCTCTCTCTCACACACACACTCTGTCTCTCTCTCACACACACACTCTGTCTCTCTCTCACACACACACTCTGTCTCTCTCTCACACACACACTCTCCTCTCTCTCACACACACACTCTGTCTCTCTCTCACACACACACTCTGTCTCTCTCTCACACACACACTCTGTCTCTCTCTCACACACACACTCTGTCTCTCTCTCACACACACACTCCCTCTCTCTCACACACACACTCCTCTCTCTCACACACTACACACTCCCTCTCTCTCACACACACACTCTGTCTCTCTCTCACACACACACTCTGTCTCTCTCTCACACACACACTCCCTCTCTCTCACACACACACTCCCTCTCTCTCACACATACACACTCCCTCTCTCTCACACACACACTCTGTCTCTCTCTCACACACACACTCTGTCTCTCTCTCACACACACACTCTCCTCTCTCTCACACACACACTCCCTCTCTCTCACACACACACTCTGTCTCTCTCTCACACACACACTCCTCTCTCTCACACACACACTCGTCTCTCTCTCACACACACACTCTGTCTCTCTCTCACACACACACTCTGTCTCTCTCTCACACACACACTCCCTCTCTCACACACACACTCTGTCTCTCTCTCACACACACACTCCCTCTCTCTCACACACACACTCCCTCTCTCTCTCACACACACACTCGTCTCTCTCTCACACACACACTCGTCTCTCTCTCACACACACACTCTGTCTCTCTCTCACACACACACTCCTCTCTCTCACACACACACTCCCTCTCTCTCTCACACACACACTCCTCTCTCTCTCACACACACACTCTGTCTCTCTCTCACACACACACTCTGTCTCTCTCTCACACACACACTCCCTCTCTCTCACACACACACTCTGTCTCTCTCTCACACACACACTCTGTCTCTCTCTCACACACACACTCTGTCTCTCTCTCACACACACACTCCCTCTCTCTCACACACACACTCTGTCTCTCTCTCACACACACACTCTGTCTCTCTCTCACACACACACTCTGTCTCTCTCTCACACACACACTCCCTCTCTCTCACACACACACTCTGTCTCTCTCTCACACACACACTCTGTCTCTCTCTCACACACACACTCTGTCTCTCTCTCACACACACACTCTGTCTCTCTCTCACACACACACTCTGTCTCTCTCTCACACACACACTCTGTCTCTCTCTCACACACACACTCTGTCTCTCTCTCACACACACACTCTGTCTCTCTCTCACACACACACTCTGTCTCTCTCTCACACACACACTCTGTCTCTCTCTCACACACACACTCCTCTCTCTCACACACACACTCTGTCTCTCTCTCACACACACACTCTGTCTCTCTCTCACACACACACTCTGTCTCTCTCTCACACACACACTCTGTCTCTCTCTCACACACACACTCTGTCTCTCTCTCACACACACACTCTGTCTCTCTCTCACACACACACTCCCTCTCTCTCACACACACACTCTGTCTCTCTCTCACACACACACTCTGTCTCTCTCTCACACACACACTCTGTCTCTCTCTCACACACACACTCTGTCTCTCTCTCACACACACACTCCTCTCTCTCACACACACACTCCCTCTCTCTCACACACACACTCCCTCTCTCTCACACACACACTCTGTCTCTCTCTCACACACACACTCCCTCTCTCTCACACACACACTCTGTCTCTCTCTCACACATACACACTCCCTCTCTCTCACACACACACTCCCTCTCTCTCACACACACACTCCCTCTCTCTCACACATACACACTCCCTCTCTCACACACACACACTCCGACTCTCTCACACACACACACTCCGTCTCTCTCACACACACACTCTGTCTCTCTCTCACACACACACTCCCTCTCTCTCACACACACACTCCCTCTCTCTCACACACACTCCGTCTCTCTCACACACACACTCCGTCTCTCTCTCACACACACTCCGTCTCTCTCTCACACACACACTCTGTCTCTCTCTCACACACACACTCTGTCTCTCTCTCACACACACACTCCCTCTCTCTCACACACACACTCTGTCTCTCTCTCACACACACACTCACTCTCTCTCACACACACACTCCCTCTCTCTCACACATACACACTCCCTCTCTCACACACACACACACTCACTCTCTCTCACACACACACTCCCTCTCTCTCACACATACACACTCCCTCTCTCACACACACACACTCCCTCTCTCTCACACACACACTCTGTCTCTCTCTCACACACACACTCCCTCTCTCTCACACACACACTCCCTCTCTCTCACACACACACTCCCTCTCTCTCACACACACACTCTGTCTCTCTCTCACACACACACTCCCTCTCTCTCACACACACACTCTGTCTCTCTCTCACACATACACACTCCCTCTCTCTCACACACACACTCCCTCTCTCTCACACACACACTCCCTCTCTCTCACACATACACACTCCCTCTCTCACACACACACACACTCCGACTCTCTCACACACACACACTCCGTCTCTCTCACACACACACTCTGTCTCTCTCTCACACACACACTCCCTCTCTCTCACACACACACTCCCTCTCTCTCACACACACTCCGTCTCTCTCACACACACACTCCGTCTCTCTCTCACACACACTCCGTCTCTCTCTCACACACACACTCTGTCTCTCTCTCACACACACACTCTGTCTCTCTCTCACACACACACTCCCTCTCTCTCACACACACACTCTGTCTCTCTCTCACACACACACTCACTCTCTCTCACACACACACTCCCTCTCTCTCACACATACACACTCCCTCTCTCACACACACACACTCCCTCTCTCTCACACACACACTCCCTCTCTCTCACACACACACTCCCTCTCTCTCACACA